>JAHWFP010232387.1:21533-33288 GCA_023313725.1 Lithobius niger | reverse complement strand
TCCGACACCCAGGTTGATCATTTTTTCGACACTCTGAAAATATGTGACTCGTAATACATTCAAAATAGCCAAAAAAATGTTCACAGACCTTCTGCCTTCCTTCCCCAAAACACTTCTGCTACACTTGTGCTCACTATTCTCCAGTGATACAATACAAAGTTGCCCACCAGTGAGTGAACTTCAAACCATTGCTGAATATATTAGGCCAAAGTTAAGCATTTTGCCTAATTTTAACGTGGATTTTCAAAAAAAAACTACTTTGGGCTGCACTGTAGTTAATTCCCCCCCCCCCCCCATGCGCAAGAGCCCGCATGTAGTACTTTGCCAGGGGGGCCCACTCTAGTCTGTACACGCCACTGCCTTGTAGTATTACTACTCTGAATCTCGCGACGGCAGCGCACGGACACATGACTGCACGTGGCTGTTATAAGGCAGGCCGGATGTTGCTTTATCCTCTATAACCAATAACATTTGACAACATTATATAAGTGGAAGTACGCCCAACAGTTACACCACATTCGTAACAAAGCTAGGAGCGTGCAGTGTGAAGTGTGCGCAAAAATGTGACTGCAGAAACATAATTTGATGGAGCATGGACCACGAGACACCAAATTACACGAGACACCAAACCGTAAGAATCAAACACCAACCGTGCTCAGGTAAAGAAACAAAAATCAGCAATGTTGAAGCACGCCCTCAGTCCGTCACTTTAATTTCAACAATAAACGCGTCAACGTATAATTTGTAACTCTTCAGGGAGTGGACGAGAGGTTTCAAGTATCGAACTCAATTCCAATTCATCCCTTACCGCATGGCTAGGGGACTTTGCACAGAGTAATTCATATTAGGCACTAAACTCAAGTTGCAGCTTGCTTTGGTTCTAGTAGAGTCAAGGGAGAACAGTTGAGTTAGAGTTGTTTTGCCGCCACCAACTGGCGAACCGTGGTTCCCGACCCGTATTTATATGCTGGTCAGGGAATCCAGCTGTCCGCCTGGTTTTGTTTTGTTGAATCGCATTTATATTGGCCGAGAACAATAGACATTGCCTCAGGCTTTGCGGGTCTAACTGGTTCTAGTAGGACAAGCATCACTGCCTGGCTGTTGGCGCTCTTCCAATTACTGTGTTTAGGCAGTAATTGGGAGGGAGCACAAACAGCTCATGTAATGGCACGTACTGTACGTGAATAGCCGTTGCAAATTATGAGCCGCCATGACTAGGCCAACATGACAAAACGACGAGGTCACACGATGCGAAACACGCCTTTCACTCCGGGGTCACTGCTTCCTATGTGGCACAGATACGGAGGAGTGGGCCAGCGAGAAGTGTGTGCCAAAAATGTGATTGAAGAAACCTAATTTGGCGGAGTACGGACACACACATTGAGAGATCTAAGCGTACCAATGTTGCAAACGGTGTATCAAACACCACCAGCTAGTCGGTAGATAAGTGACTTTATGACTATTCATGGACTGCTTGTGGATTCGTGATTACGCCCCTAGACCTTCAATGAAGCGGCCACTGTGTGTATTCTCTGTAAAAAGTACGACAAAAAGAATATTGATAGTATAGTGCAGCAATTTTTCTTTTGGTAGTGAGAAATGTAAGATACACCACTGACATTACATGCGTGATGTTCGCATTGCGTTAACTGTAGCCCTTCCCGCTGTAAGGTTGCTAAGGAAATAGACGATTAGTTTCAAGACAAGGCCCAACTCCAATTTACTTCTTACTGTATACAGCTAGGGAATTGCACACGTATCATTACATATCAGCCAGAATTTAACTTTTACGTTCGATGCCAAACACCATCTAGCTCGAGCCCTTCAATCCGAGCAGCTTTTATAGCTGCCAGAACAATGGGGTCTTGCCTTAGGCTACTGGCGAACAGGTGCGATCTGGTTCCAACTGGGTGTGCAGTGGACCCGTATTGCCACCTAGCGGCTGACACCTGTCCAACTCCTAAGTCAGCGTAAGTGGAAGGCTGGCAGGCCGCCATGGTTGAGGCAAGGTGCACTATGAAGTGTGTGTTTCGTGAGTTGCGTGCTGCTGTACATGTATGCCGTTACCCCCCCCCCCCCCTATCCGCGACCATCAACAAAAAATCAAAAACGGATATAACAAGCTCAAACCCAGACTGGCTTCTGCAAGCTAAAAACCAGAAACAACAGATTTTAAGTGAAAAACGGATGTGACACCATGAAACGATTGTGCTCCCATCCCATTCGTCGCATTAAAACAATTAAGACGAAATTCTTCTTTGTTCGATAGAAAACGTAATAAAAATGGGTATCAGTAGGGAAAAAAATCTTTATAAAATCAACGCAAAACCTTACCACAATTCACTAGTTTTAATTAATTTTTTTTTTAATTTCGTCAAAAGAGACGTGTAGAAACACTTAAAAACGAGTCACGTTTTCAGGCATTATCAACACCCTTACAGACCAGTAGGCCAATGAGCTTTATAGGAACCTTTAAATAATGACATCTACGCAGCTAAAAATAAACACAAACATTAAAAACTAAATATTACAAAAAAGCGGTTTTCCTTATAGATTTGTTTATAATATTAATAATAATAAATTTTATTGTTCCAGAAAAGCAAAAGATAGAGAGCATCTCGAGAGACCACTTATGACTTACCTGTCAATAAAAACAGGATGAAATTATGCAAAACAATGAGTATCAATTGATATTTCGTCGGTTAATTTAGACACATCGCATACAAAATTAATAAACACTATAGGGCAGTGACACGACGTAGTATTATTGTGTATAACTCCATGGTGGAGCCAGTAATTGGGTTAGCTGCAAGGAGCACTGGAGGGCGAAAGAAGGTCGTCTTATTGAAGTCAATTACTATTCGACTGGATTTCTTAAGCCTATAACACGCGTATTTTGTTGTTGGAGAAAACAACGTTCTTTTAAGCCTAAGAAAAATCCGCTCTCAAAGCACTGTCTTGACTAGAAGTGCCGTTTTTTCCGTTACATTTTAATCTAGTGCACCTTGTAGCTATTACCTCCAAATGGTGTCTCGTAGCCAATATGACGTCACTTGACGCTGCTCTATTAAACTATTGATGGGTACAAATAGTTCAAAGTGTATACGTCCAATCTCAATCATAATCAATCTCCCATTATGGGCAAATTTCTGGACGGTGTAAATGTGCCTTTAAACAAAGTTTATTCAATAATTTATTAAAAACTTATAGTGACGGCACCGAGACAATGATTTCACTAAGGGTTTTTCAAACCGGTGCAACCCGAATGGATAAGAATGCCGTCCTCAGCCTAATTTAAGCCTTGGAATAATCAGCGTCCATTTGTGTTCAATGCGTGTTTATATGTTCATTTTTAGGTGCCTAGTTGGTATTTAAGTTTTATTTTACCTCAGTACAAGGTTTGATAAGGGTGTTGACAATATGAAACGTCACCAACAAAATAGTGTTTTTATATGACTTTTGCCAAAGTTAAAAAAAAAATGTATTGTATGTCAATATCGTCCCAGGATTGGGAGGGACCCCTCGGATTGGGATGGTCGGGCCTACCCAGGAATGTATGCAGATGCCTCGGGGGTGGAGGTTCGGGATGCTCCGTAAGCTAGCAAATTTTTAGGAAATCTACGTGAATTTGAAACGTTTCCCTGCAATTTAGAGGTGCAATTTTCATACGAATTAATCTCGGATTTAAAATAAAATGTTTCTTTGAAACAATAGCCTCCTCCAGTTGTGGGAAGGGGAGGAGTTGGAGCCCGGGGAAGAGCCCTGTAAGCTAGCGTATTTTAAAGAAACCCACTGTGAATTTGAAGGTTTTTCTGCAACTATAGAGACACAATTTTTATAATAATAATAATATAATAATAAGGTTTACTCTCGGCAAAACGTGGGAGTGGGGTTACGGAAGAGCAGGCCACTAATACCGTTCCCAGCATTAAAAGGAAAATAGAGAAAAATTGAAATTGTATTATGGGAAAGTTATAAAAAGAGTTAGTAAGTCCTTTTAAGGAATTTGTCGAGGTCACAGCTGAGTAGCTTTCTCTTGAAGAATGAGACTGACGTGGCAGAGACTGCCTCCTCGGAGAGCGAGTTCCAAATTGGAACCACACGCACAGCATTTTTTGCACGAATTCATTTCAAATTAAAAAAAAAAACATGTTTCCTTGAAACAAGGGTCCCCTGAAGTGGGGGCCTCCCCGGGGATTCCCTGGTTCCCGGGCGGCCCAATCCAACACTGCCCCCCCCCCCAAACGACCAGAAGAATATCTCTTGCCTCTTTTTCAGCTTGCTGTAAACTTTCGCGTAAATTGGAGGGGGTGGGGGGTGGAGGGTGCCCCTAATGCTTTCTATTTTGAGTTAGTCTATTTCTAGGTACTATTACGTGGTTGATAATCCCCTTTACTGTAACTCTTGGGGCAAAGCTGGTTTATTGTAGAACTAAGAATAATTCCCCGAGACCATCAATCACTCCAACCTGTCAAACGAATTGCGCCGCTTCCATTGATCGCATTTTTCCAACTTTTATCTGCATGACAAATTAATCATTCTAATGACGACGGATGCGTGTCTGTCGGCTAAACGTAACGATTATCTATTAATATTTAAGCAATCGAAGAACAATTTAATTTGAATATTGCTTGTCCTCATGCTTAGCCGTTTCACGGAATTGCCAACCACTACACGCCAAAGCGGTTGGGTCTTGTTACCATGACGACCTGTCTGTCGTTTTGTTTCCCATCGATATCGTGATCTCGACAGTTCAATACGAATAAAAATTGGGTGGAACGCGTGACGAAGGCCGAGGAAGATGTCGTGCGTGGGCGGGGGAAGGTATCTTGCCCACCTGTTGCGCTTGCCAATTTGACCTACACTGGATCAGGGTGAGGATCTGGGAAAGGCAAAGGTACAGAGTTAAAACATGACCTGGAAGACATGCAAACCGTAGATATCCGAGAACTGTCATATCGTCAGGGTGGGGGGTTGGGGCGGAGGAAACTGAGGGAATCATGGAGTTTTCGGGCCATCTAGAGGCGGAAAAAGGCATTCATTTTTAGGACTTGTAAAGGGTAATCACGAAAAAGAATAACCTTGAGCACAAATACATTTTTGGACTTCAGAACTGACACCTTCACCCAGAGGCGAACATGGAGAAAGGGAGTGGGGGAAGGGGGCATGGGGCATTGCCCAGCCCTTTTCGCAATATACCCTTTTTGTGCCAACGTTTGCTGGTGAGGCAGTGCCGAAGAAAGACCCTGAGGGCCTAAAACAGGCCTAAAAAAGCCTAAAATACAAAAAAAGGGGGCAAAAACGACTTATAAAGTGGGAACAAACGGGAAAAGTCAGAGCAAAATGATTCTAAAAATAAAAAAAGTCCTTAGAAAAAAAATGCCTACACTAGCCGTGCCTTTTTACTAAAAGTTGCCCCTGCCTACTCGGGGGTCTGTGCACGCTGTTGCCGTCAGCAGTCAGTCGAAATTTCTAAAAATGCCTCGGTTATGAAGCTGAGGCGTTTTTAGAAATATTGACTATATGTAAATGTTTATAAGTTTTTTAAGAAGTCAGTAGCAACAAACTTTCTAGAACACCCTTGCCTCATGGCTCTTTTACCTTGGCTTCTTCGTTATCAAGTCCATCCTGTGTCGGGGATGTAGACACAGGGATGTTTTATGGGGTGCGAGGGGGGGGGGGGGCACCCCCCCCCCCCCCCCCAAAGTTTCGCCAGTTAGCAAATCAGTCGACAAAATTACATAATTTTTGGTCAGTCGGAAAAATTACATAAATTTTTGGCTAGATGGAAAATTATGTCGGTATGGTTGACACCCCTCCAACTTCCATCCTTCCTGACGTCTCTGCGAAGCATACAAGTAAACTGTGCGTTCATCTAATCTTAATCTACGAATCTCCACACAAAATACGTTTAAATCAGGACATTCTTTGAATATCTTCATTAACATTTTTAAAATCGACCCTCTCCTTTCGTCAAACACAAGACACGTTTTCTTTAGAACTGGTAACCTGGGGTGCGGACTGCTACTCTTTTTAGGATATTATTGACAAGCAGTCTCAATACGTAAAAGAAAATAATACTTTTCTTTGGGGGGTGGGGAGGGAAGCGAGAATCGGGTCGAGGCAACTGACCAGATCTAACCTACAATAATGGTACCAGCAACATCAAAAACACTAAATCCAATCAACGAAACGTTCACACAGCCACCAGTCACCGTTTCCATTCAATCCTGCAAGACGCAATGATGGCCTATCACGTTTTAGCTGTGAACATCCCACAAGAAACCCCCAAATAACGAAGAAAAATCTTATATTGAAAAAAAAACGTAATTAGGCCTACGCCACCAAAACAACATCAGAAGGCTATTCAAGCAACTTTCTGGATCGCATCGAAAGTATCAAGAGCGTAAACCAAAAAAACGCGAATTATCAATTCTTCCTGTGTAGAATGCACGCGCAGAATGCGTGCGGAAAATGTGAGGTTAATCGGATAATCGATTATAAAATTATGGTGAGTAGAGATAGACGAGACAGACAGCCGCTAGTAAGCCTACTGATGATAATCTTCATTGCTCTGCTGTGCACCGCGTGTCACTTAAACTAAATTTCTAATATTACTTGTGACTTACCAGTGTGAAAAGATGCCATCCAAGGCCATCTGGGTCTTGGTCCAAGAGCTCGCACCCTCGTACTTGCATTTTTTCCCCCCGCAGAACACGTGACACTGAATCTCAAGGGGCGTCAAACGACGGAGATTGTCGGAAATTTTCTTGAAGCTCGCCTTTTCTTGGATTTCCGAGTTATTGCGTCGAAGGTTTGACATGGCTGCAAAGAAAAAAATCGGTAAGCCTAAGATTTTTTTTTAGTTTGGAAATGTTTTCGATCTTAAATCATAGTTACAAGTTAGAATGATGAGGAGCGTTTCTCCGTTTCGTTCATAAAATGGTAATTTCACTTTGTTATTCCGAAGTGGAATTCGCGGGAACGATTTTAAGAGTTAAGCAGCAAAGGTTATTTGAATCTGAGGTCAGAAAATAGAGTTCCTTGAAGAAACTTAGATACGGCGCAATCCGACGTTTAAAAAAACTGAAAAACTGTGAAAGAGTAAACGTTATGAACTCGTTAAAATATATCGAAGCCACACAAAGCATTCTCGTATGAAAAGTCGGTTGAAGTGTTTAGGGGTTGAATTGGACTTCGGTCTACAAGGCCATCGGTCCTACAATCACAACTGGGGAAGGATGATGGGCGAAACGCAAACAACGACACTTTGCTAAACCCTCCTAAAAGCTCAACGCTGTCACCATATCTCAACGAAGTAGTTCACAAACGCATGGTGAATTTTGCGATCCCGGAGTAGTTCTCGCGAGGAGGCTGCTATTCGAGAAGGAAATCAGGCAGCTCTTTTTAGGCTTTATCGTTCTAAGACGTCTACCACGCGCTCAATTCCTCCACTTAAAACTGGAAATCAGTATTTGACAGATAACTTTGATAAAGCTGAGGCACTAAGCAACATATTTGCCGCGAATGCTATTACCGATGATGGTGTGGACACTCTGCCCCTGGCTCCAACTGTTCCAGCTACAGAAATATGCTCTATCGTAATGTTCCCCGAATCACGGGTTTTGTCTTGTATTAAAAATCTTAAGCCAAGCAAATCAAGTGGACCTGATGGTCTCTCTGCTTTCCTCTACAAACAAATTGCGCATGAAATATGCTACCCACTCTCCCAGATTTTTAACAGATCTTTCCAGCAGGCGCGTATTCCCAAAATCTTGGAGTACAGCACTCGTAACACCTGTCTTCAAACGTGGTTCAGCTTCGGACCCCACAAACTATCGCCCTATCGCCCTCACTTGTGTTGCATGCAAACTCATGGAATCAATTATTCGTGATATTATGTTGGCCCATCTTGGAAAATACTCCATTATTCAACAGAACCAATTTGGGTTCCTTCCCTCGAGATCTGCAACGCATCAATTGCTTTCTGTCCTTGACTGCTGAACTTTTGCATCTGATGTTGGAATTGCTTCAGACACAATTTATTTTGCCTTCAAGAAGGCTTTTGAATCGGTCATACACCGCAAACTTCTGTTTAAGGTTGCCAACTACGGCTTCGGGGGTGACCTATTGATTTGGATTACTGCTTTTCTTTACAGCAGATCCCAGCAGGTTAAAATTGAGAACACCCTTTCTTCCAGCATTCCTGTACTCTGCGGTGTCCCCCAGGGATCGGTGCTTGGCCCGCTGCTTTTTGTAATTTGCCTCAACGATCTTAAATTCACAAATGACCAAACCTATTGGTTTTAAATTTGCCGATGACATTAAGACTGGAGCCGAAAACATTTCTTCCCTGATCTCCCCACAGCTCGATGTCGAAATTCGGGGAGTGGCCAATTGGGCACAAACCTGGCAATTGCCACTTTCAATTCCTAAATGCTTTGCCTTTCATATTGGCTCACAGAATGATTGCCCATCTTATTTTCTTGAACAGTCCGCTCTTCCTGCAGTCCGTGAGGTAACGGACCTCGGGGTTTGGTTTACCTTCGACCTTAAGTCGTCACTTCGTTGTCAAAACGTGTGTTCCATGGCGTTTAGACGCATGGCAATTGTCAATAAATGCTTCACTTCTGGTAATAACCTTATTAAGATTTGGCCCTTCAAGGTGTTTGTGCGACCACTCCTTGAGTATGCAACTCCAGTATGGTCCCCTCACCTTTTGGGCGACATTGATAAAATAGATCTGTGCAACGTAAGTTCACAAAACGCTTGCATGGCCTACACGATTTAGATTACCGTACTCGCCTTGCCAGGACAGGACTGGATCTCTTAAAGTTGAGAAGAATTCGTTTTGACCTAATTTTGACCTTTAAAATCCTGAGGGGTCTGATTGCCGTAAACCTACCTTTTTTTGACGTTGCACCACTCATTGATAAAACCCGAGGCCATCGTTGGAAACTGGCAGCCCGGTTCTCCCGCACAAATTGTCGTCAGAAGTTTTTCTCTGTACGTGTTATCCGTATCTGGAATTCCCTTGGGGCAGACACTGTGGACCAACTGACAGTGCGGGATTTTCGTCGAATGCTGGAAAAAGAAAATCTACAACGCTTTCTGCGACGCCCACTCGCTGAACTTTAGAAATTTGGTTGTTAGCCCGTTCCTACATTTTCCATTTTTACCTTCACCATTGCCATTCCTTCGCTTCATCAACAGGCTCGGTATCAGACGTTCACCTCCCTTCCGTGTCCTTCCATTTAAATGTGGAGAAATTTTATTACTATTATTATTATTGTGACGTCACCCGTGAAACGTCGGACTTCGATGAATCCACCAATTCAAGATGGCGTACCTGCAGTTGTTCTTCGCTAGCAAGATCGATGGAACGACAGTATACAGGAAGGTTGGTCATTCACCATCTCCTTGCGTGACGTCACTGGCAGCGCGCCACGTAGCATGACGTGTGCGCATGTGCGTAAGCTGTTGAGCTACATCGTGACGTCGTGGAGGCAGCAAAATAAGCTGCCAATTGAAAAGCAATATGCACAAAGCTCAGAATAGACCCCCCCCCCTCTGAACCCCCTCCTGTTGGCTAGGATTGTTTATGTAAACGTAATCAACAAATGGTTGATGTTATCGGGAGAGAGCCCACTAAACTTTAAAAGCATAATTATGTAGAAGAGCTACTTTTCACTCTATCGACTTAATTCACCTACCAGTCGAATCATTTCGTAGTTACTGTTCAGAAAACCATAACGAAAACCTGCACAAACACTAATTTATTTTTAAAAAAATATATATTAAAGCATGTTAAACCGCTACTCACAGCTACAGTGAGGCCGCCGCCATATTGAGACATGAGAGTGCAACAAGAAAACCTGATTTCGACCAGAACATTAGAAAACGGAAATTATCTCTGGCCGGACAAGTTTTTGGTTCCGGTTTCTGCTGTTGTTATGTTTAGTTGAGCGAGCACGGCAGCACGAGCGAGGCACGTAATTTGGAAAACGATTACCATCATTTTCGTAAATAGTAACCTTGATTTAACCAAATTTGCAGATTTTACGGGGGGGGGGGAACGAAAACTCTTTTTTTTTTTTTTGAAAAGAATGGTAATTTTTTTCTTCCAAATTACGTGCGTTGCTCGCACTGCTAAACGTAATTATGTCATCAGAAACCGCAACCAAAAACTTGTCCGGCCAGAAATACAGTAATTTCCGTTTACTACTGTTCCGGTCGAAATCAGGTTTTCTTGTTGTGCCCTCATATCGCAGTATAGCGTCGGCCACACTTTGGCTGTGAATAGCGTTTTGACATGTTTTAATAATTTTTTTTTTTTATAAATAAGCATTTGTGCAGGTTTTTGTTATGATTTTTTCCGAACCTTAACGACAAAAAGATTCGTCAGGTAGGTGAATTAAGTGGATAGCGTGAAAAGTAGCTCTTCTATATAAATTTGTTTAATTTGCGGTTTAGGCGTGGGAACCTTGTTGTCACATCTGTTGGTTAATGGTTTCATATCATCAAGAATTTATAGGGTTTGGGAGGAGAATATGTAACTCTAAAACGTTCTTATTGAAACATGTTAGATTCGTCCCCATTAGTTCAGTCCGAGTTTTCAGAGGGCGCCACGTGTTCTATCCGGTAATTTTTGCTCATTTTTCAGCCCAAATCTAAAGTAAACCAAATTACAACTAAGCTAGGCTAAATAATAATTAAACTTAAGCTAGTTTCGTTTAGTTTAGTTTAATTTTGGGCTAAAAACTGAGTAGAAATTCCCACATAAAACACGTGGCGCCCTCTATAACCTAAGACTGAACTAATGTGAATGTGTCTAAGACGTTTCAGTATGGGTCTCAGTTTCAAATTCTCCTCCCCCAACCCTATAAATTCTTGATATCATTGATGTACGAATTCAATCCACACGCCACGCATACCAGCCTTCCTGACTTTATTTTGTTTTTTAGGAGCGTAGCTCCGCTATGAAGACACCCCAATCCGCGCATCACGCGAAAACCTCAAGGACTATCTAAACTAAACTTTGCATGCAGTAAGTAGCACGGGAGGCCGGACAAGGTTTATCAAAAGAAGAATTCGGAATCGGACATGGGGTTGAGGAACCATTAGGGTGACAAGACAAAATGGACCAATAACAAGAGCCAAAATCAAAACAACAACGAGAACGCGCGAAGCCATTTCTAATTGTTCAAGGCATCCGATTGTTAAAAGATTGATGGTTGTGATGATAAATAGGCGGCGTTAAGCGGTAATAAACCAAATTCAAGATATTTTCACTTTTCGTCGATCGATTTGGCCGTTTGAATACACCATTTTCACGGTTTTTTCACCACCTTTCCAATGGCCCAAACCCTAAGCAACTGCCTCTTATTGTTTAGAAATTGCATGGCAAATCCGATCTGATCCGATTGAGAGCCAAACAGCAAAGAAAGTGGAGCCCGCTCCAGTATGTCGACAGTGGAACTGATGACGGCCCTGGTTTAATTACTAGTTGTTCCCCGGCGTAACATGCCGGTATACCTGATTCCCACATGCGTGAGCATAATACTTTACTGGGGAGCATGAAATGAAAAAAGTTGGTGAACCCTACCCACTTCGAGCCCCATTGAATCCCCCCCCCTCTCCCCCATATTCCCCATTGTGGTCAGATACCCACCTGCAAACCCCCCCACGGTACACTCTGTCCCATCCCGCGTTCCCTGCCCCGCTCTCTTGCATATTCTTCCATTGTATGGTTTGA
>JAHWFP010232385.1:0-21218 GCA_023313725.1 Lithobius niger | reverse complement strand
ACCACCAAAATGTTAAAGAGAACGGAAAGCGAAATAGGCTCGATTAATGGCAACAGTGGCTACGGAAATTGGTTAGCATTTGTAGATAGCCAATTGGGCTCGATAAGTGTTAAATAAATACGGATGCAGACCTATTTACGTTGCCTTTTGGACTTAAATGTCAGACTGCCTGAGTGCGGAATCGAAGGTCGAATTCAAAGGTCGTGGATTCGATTCCCCACTCAGGCAGTCTAACATTTAAGTCTAAAAGGCAACGTAAATAGGTTTGCATCCGTATTTATTTAACATTTATTTACCACCGAGATGTTAGCACCCCTTCATGGGGCCCAATTTATTTTTTTATCTGCTCCACCAGTATATTAAAATAACAAAATTGCTTGTAACGGCTGCACATAGAGAGAAAAAAAAATATGCTGACGATTAGTCGCGCAGGAGTAAAACCCCCTGTGACGTATCTCGACAAATCTCAGAGCAGCGTTAAGTGCCTAACACTAGTTCCCGGCTCCATATTGCACATTCTTTCTGCATTCCATTTTAGAGAAAAATGTTAAAATAAAATCCATTTACCAAAACCACAAACCAATTTCTTAGCCCCAAACTGACTCTCCCCCCCCCCCCGCCCGCTCCCACCATCAACCAAACCGTTAAAAAGAATTACCCAAATAAGGTATGCAGAAGGAGATGTATATCATAGTTGTGAACTGGTGTTAAGCTGTCAGATGGTGATCCAAATTTTGTGTTTTCTGTACCAATGTGTTTTTCTAATAAACTACTTAAAGTCGTTCTAATTTTTAGAAACGCACGGTGCAAAGCAAAGAAACTATGTTTAGTGCTGTTCTGCCAGATTGTACCCACGGTACATTTTGAACACAATTCCCGATTAATAACAATTTTCGTCACACTGATTATATGCCCTAATTGTTGATAAATCAAGTGTCGATAATTGTTCGTAAATGAATGATACTGCACAACGGCTTTTGGAAATATTGATTTCCAAAATGTGAAAATTACACATAAACTCACGAATATTTGCGAACATTATTCAGTAAATAATCCATAAATTAATTCACAATAAAGGGACATCCGGCCTGCCTCATAATATTCCGCCTGCTGTATAACAACCATGTGCAGATCTCCATCCGTACATTTACCAGTGCCAAGGTCGGCTGGGGTGGTAGCAACGTAGCTTCTGTCTCGGTTGGCTTTGGGAATAGTACACGAAACAGCATCAAGTTAAAGATTGTGTCGTCACAAACCGGAATGATTTTCGTATTTTAATTTTAATTTTTACGGCATTAGTCTTTTATATTTTTCATCTCATGGTAATTATTTGAAAATTAGTACATGCACACACAGAGCTGAAACGTCATGATTATTGTAAGCGCGCAAAGGATCACATACTGCGAAACGCAGTAAATAAAGTTAACAATTATTCAACAGAAAATCTCCTAGACGCCACATTTTAAAACGGATTTTTAGCAAGGGATTGACTAACGGTAAGAAAATAGACCTTTTGGGGCCGTACTTGATGTAGTGGATCGAGAAAAATAGCGCTGGGAGGAATATCCCTTGAAAAGATTGACACATAAAATAACACCTAAAAGCACGTGCGTCACGTATTTCAATCACTGTTTGAAGATAAGTGATGAACTAAAATTCAACCCCATGCACTTTAAGGCTTTAATTTTTAAGACCTGGGCAATAAAAATATTTTTATTTGCATCCAAGGCAAGACTTTTTTTTCTTCATTCAACAACTGCCCGTGTAGCTTAATGCCCTTTACTGAATGTAGATATTTTTTTTATCTACTCTGTCCCAGGAACCTTCGGCCGTTCTATTGGGTCGGACCACTCAGTACTATGCAGCAGCACGAGAAACAGTGTGAGATTTAACACCAAATCCCATCGCGTCTGACGTCACTGCTCCCATTTCTCCCGATTTTACTGATTCTTTCATCTTACTGGCTATTGATTTTGCTGATGACTCGACACAAAATTGGACTAACAAAAGAACGAGTATTTGTCATCAAACGTAAGCCGCATCGCTGCACTGGTTTAAATTGTTTTAAAGTGCATTAAGCTGCCTAAGTCCAATTGACAATGCGACTGAAAATCGCAACGTTTGTTTTGACGTGTCAATAGACGGAGAGCACCGACACAACCTATCATCGTAAACGCAAGCCATTGTTTTGGTTTCGAAGTAATGACGTTACCATCTCTCATCTTGGTAACCTCATAAAAATATGTCGTTTTGTTTTAATAACGTGTATTTTAACGTTCAGTAAAGATACACTAGTGCCTCATTTTATAAAGTTGATTTATAAGGTAGTCCTCTTTTATGGAGTTGATTTTGACGCCTAACGCGTGACGCTCGACGCTTGAAACTACAGGTTTTCCTATGCTCAACACTTAAGCGCGAGCATTTACAATAACTCTGGAACAGGTGGACCAATGACGCCTTTGATATTTTCAAGCGTCACGCGATATATCTACTGGACCTGAATCGGCGAGCATCGAGCGACGCTCGCACCCATAGTTGTTGCATGCTGGGATAGGAAGAAGTGGAAACGAAGCCAGTATTACAGACGAAAATGGTAATAAAAAGTTTATATTCCGGTGTCAATAAAATTAACGGGCGACACCATCATCAGAGAAATAAAAGAATAAAAAACACCTTACATTAATTAATGGGTGTCCACCATGCAAGCGTCATTGGTGAACAGGCTTCTAAAACATTAAAATAAAATGTAAGAGAGGCTAAAACACGTCAAATTTTGCAGTGTGCATACGAATGTAAGAGGAAGAAAAAACTACCATATCAAATGGGCTAAAAACTAACATTTTCACTCAACATATTGGTGAAATCACAAAGTACCCACGCACAACTCCGTAATCTTGCACACTTCGTCCCCATCCCCCCTTCCTTTCCAATTTTAATCCAGAACCTCGGACCTTTTTTTGCTCGTTCTCCTCCCCCACCCCCACCCCACCCCTACCCTTTGTCTTTCTGTACTCTTCACCCCACCTCCCCCCCCCCTTTTCCATTTGTGTGTTCTCCCATCCTTGTCTCAGTTTATCTCCACGCAACTTCCATTCCATTTCTTGCACGATTCGTTTCATTTGTTGCCCCCGTGAAAGCCCCCCGCATTTCCCTCTGTTGTTGTGGCCTTACCCAAACGTCACATCCGTTGTCCATTCTCCATGCTCCCCGCATCCCACACGCACGTCCCTGTATGTACTTTGTGATTTCACCAACATGTTGAGTAGGGAGTTGAACATGTTAGTTTTTTAGCCCATTTGATATGGTAGTTTTTTCTTCTTCTTACATTCGTACGCACACTGCAAAATTTGACTTTGTTTTTTAGCCTTCTCTTACATGTTATTTTAATGTTTTAGAAGCCTGTTCATCAATGACGCCCATTAATTAGTAATGAAAGGTGTTTTTAATTTGTTTATTTCTCTGATGATGGTGTCGCCCGTTAATTTTATTGACACCGAAATATAAACTTTTTATTACCATTTTCGCCTGTGCTACTGGCTCCTTTTCCACTTCTTACATTAGTACACATACATCAGTTTCGTAACTGGGATAGGAAAATGGTGGCAAGAACGGATTCAATTGACGCCACAAGAAAGGAAAACGTAGTGTACTTAACGGTTGAATGCTCAAAATAAACGGCCATTATATCTTAATTACAGTAATCTTGACCCGTATGACATAGAATCGTGCCCTTGTACAAGTGTAAAGTTGTGAAACAGCATAGTTGGATTAGATTAGCGGACCAGCATTAGCAAACTCATGGGTTTGATTTCTTAACGAAAGAGCGTTTTCCTTAGCGTGACAATGTCACGGCCGCGCCAAGAAGACTGTCCGCGCGCGCTGCACTGCTCATGAACTGACGTACGCATTGCACGTCAAGCGTCACGCTCACGCCCAAGCGTTTATATTTGCATTGGTTTAATTTTTGTTGAAAACTACCGGCTCGTTGAAACAAACCTTTTTGTTGGTTTGAAAAACCAAGCGTCGTCTGCTTGGTTTGGGAGCAAAGACGTGACCAACTGAATCTCGCTCGTGTATACTTTACCACGGGAAATAGTTGTGCTATAGCTCAGACGCCTTCAACTGAGTGAACTGACCCAATAGAACGGGCGAAGGTCTCTGTCTCTTCTTTATCTTGACCAACATGTGGTTACCCAAATTTCACCAAATTTTTCCTCTCCATACTGGTTTAACCATAACAGTTGAAAAGGATTTTAATTCCACTATCCCTTTTTCCCATATTTCCTTAACTGATGTGGGATTAGCACATTAGCACATAAAGTTGGATTGGTTATACATTTTATATTTTTACGTAGTGCGTAATGCCAAATGGTACATTTTGCCACGACTCAGTATGGGACAATTCTTTGGTATAATTCAAATCTACCAATTTCTTATCCCAAAAATAACTCTACCTGTCCTATACTCCCACCTTAAAATAAAATAATAAAATAAAAAATTATGCAAATAAGGCATTGACGTTGAGACGGACTTGCACACCTTCGCTATGAACCGGCGTTCACAAAACTGATTGTTGTTCTTGTAATCTACACGCCGTACGAACACACTATTTAAAAAAAAATGTATTATCTGTAAATTTAAATCGTTCGTGTTATTTGGTTATGATAATAATATGTGCTGTGACTACAGTCAAAGCCCTAGTAGCCTAGATTTGGGGTTTGGTACACATTTCTGTAAAGCGTGGTGCAGTGGTAACCTGGACCACTGCACTGTGACTGAGGTTGGTGCTAACGACCTAGCTGTTGGCATGCTATAAGCCTCAACCCTCCCCCCCTTAGTAGTGTTTAAGTCGAAAGTAACGTCGTAATACGGTTTTTGACTCCAGTGTAGTAGGTTGGTTCGATCCTGACCTTCACATACTACTTATTTTCTGAGAAAATTTTCAATTTTATGGGGCTTGTGCAACTGTTTTGACATTTGTTTAACTATCTCATGATCCGCCAATAATGGACCAATTTGAATGACTTGTGGTAGGACCTTTTTATGTGTTAAGCCCATCAGTGGATGATTTGTCAGTCATGTTGTGCCCATACGTTGGTTCTTCTTCCATTGGGTGGGCAGTGCGACTAATTAAGAGTTGGTTTACTGATGAATACAAATAACGGCCAACAAGAGAGCGATGGGCCAGCTGTGTCTAACCGATATATTATTTTTTTTTAAAAAGCCTAAAAGTGCACCAACAAAACCAAACAACGTTTCGGAATCAACCCTATTCAACCCTTTGGGTTTCCATTAAATTAAAAACGTAGCAAAGCAGCCGTGCCACCCAGAATCAAAGATATGTTAAAAGACAAATATATACAATTAAAAAGAAAACCCCCACACGTATTCCCTTTCAAAAAAGAAGAATATGGGGGCGAAGAACTGGTCCCTGTCCTTCCCCTTGGAAATCTAAGCACGAAAGACATCGTTCATGCAAATCTCAGTACCACACGGGTTTCACGGGTTCTGAGATTTGTACGAACCGTGTCTTTTGCGCTTGGATTTCCAAGGGGAAGGACAGGAATCACTGCTTCGCCCCATATTCTCCTTTTTTGAAAGGGAATATGTGTGGGAGTTTTCTTTTCAATTGTATATATCTGTCTTTTAAGCAATATTTGATGGTGGGTGACGCGGCAGTTTTGCTATGTTTTTAATTTAACGGATACCCAAAGACGGAATAGAGTTGTTCCGAAACGTTGTTTTGTTTTGTTTTCCAATTTTAGGCTCTTTTTTAAACTATTATAACACTCTGGTACTTCTTATTTGCAGTTGCTAACTGACAAAAGCTATACTTTGGCGAGGTAGTGAGAGCATTTAAACTGCAAAAAAACTATTGCAGTTCCAACTTAAGCTCATAACAATCAGTGCATTCTTAGCCTGTTTTAAAATTAAGTCTTCCCTCGTCAAGCCAAACACTTGTTAAAATTCGATTTATGATTATTAACGAGAATGAAAGTGAATGGTAGTTTTTGCACGCCCGTCGTTCATTTTGCAGGAGCACAATTTCACAACAAAATGTCTGAAAGTACCATTTTTCTCTCCATTGTCTAAGATGTTGCATTTACTTTTTTGTGCAGAGAATACATGGGAATCGAGAATGCTGGGTGCTTAAATTCGGTGTTTTATTGCTGGCTTCACCCTTTTTTGTGGAAAAGCTATAAATACGGAATTGACAAAGAAGAACTTCCACAGTGTTCGCCAAAAGACAGTTGCCAAGCCAATCACAACAGGTAAATAAATAAAGGACCAGTTTCCCTATCATTGAAATAGAGATGACGTCTTGTAGGCTAGGGTATTTTCTTTTTTTTTTGATATGATGATTATTCATTGAGCGTTTCACCAGCCACTGTAATGAGAGTTAAAAGGCCAAGAATGTTAACCCATGGGTTAGCTGCATCAATAGTTGTTTTTAAGATACCTTTGCTGATTAGTCAATCAACAATTGGCTTCATTAGCAGATTCATCACCTCATCACTTAAAGGTGGATTGTCACCAAATGACAAGCTACAGCATCTACAGCCATTTGACGCTATCTAGTTCTGTCTAGCCCTTATTCTCAGCAGACGAAGGAACACACAAATAAATTTTTTTGCACAACAAAATAAAGCAAGGGCCTCCTTAATTATTGAGTATAAATTTAGTGCGCCCACATGCACCAGGAAGCAAGCGTTAAAAATAAGCCTAACGACATCACGGGCACTTTTTCTATATATCAACTGTTTTGAAACGGCAAATTTGAACCACTAGATGGGCGCCGTCGAGTGACAGTGATATCGTTAACCGTGACCGCTTGATCCCTGGTGCACGTGGATGCACCAACTTTACATTGAATAATTAAAGAGGCGTGTGACTAGTTTGTTGTGTAAAAAGAAATTTCTTTGCGCATTCCTTCGCTTGTTGAATTCATGGGCTAACTAAATAATAGCAGACGGCATTAGATGCTACAGCCTGTCATTCAGGGGGCAGGCACCTTTAAACTTACCCGTATTGGTAGGCCCTTGTCTTCGCCCGTGATGACGTTGTGGCGAGTCTGTGGTGTCTCCTAGTTTGTTGAAGCGCAAATTGCAATGGAAGACTTGTATATCTAAACATAAAAACAAACAGTTGATATCTTCACTGTGTACTTTGACGAGATTTTCGGATGCTAGGGAGCCGTTTCATTCTGGAAATTACGTTTTCTGATGGAGCATATTTCCATGCGTTTATTTAAATTTAATTTTGAACACAAAGCGATTATTAGCGTGCGGATCTTTTCCATTTCATATCCGGCCTCTGCATTTACAACCGGTTTAAAAAAGCCTATTTCCGAAAATATCAAGATAATCGCTGGAGGGTCGCCACCAATATTGAATGACAACATATTGTTCGTCCTATACACTTTAACGTCCGTCCTATCCATATAAAATATATATTAGCCTGGTGACCAATACACACTTATGCCTTTTGCAGCTAAGGCAGTTGGGCTGTTTTCAGGCATCTGAGTAAAAATAACAATACGACAGAAAAAGCTGAAACTTTGTTTGATCTGGACTGAAGTCTGGTCGCCTAACAACATAAAAGTCACTATTAGTGACACAGCTTTAACATTTTCTTGTTACAAAAAAGTGATATGTTGATACTTGCCTAATTATAGTTAACTGGTTAATTTTATGAAAATAAATTCTTCCATGAGGTGTATAAAGCTAACAAATTTTCAGTCAGCTATGGTTTATCCGAGCGACGTGCCCTTTGCTGATTTGGAGGTTAGGGGAAGCGTAAATTCATACTTAGTTACTTACCAAACATTCTCAAAACTATTTTAAGGGCAGAGATCTTCCATCCCATAGTGGTCGTAATAGGATTGAAACTGTACTCAGCTCACCAATCTGATATCTCTGTCTTTATGGCTTGGGTCCAGGGTCGTACCGGATTCTTCTGGAACAAAGTAGCAGATAGTCTGGCCAGACGTGGTTTTAAAGTGGGTTGGTAACCATGTTACTTTTCCTGTGGTCCTAGAGACGTACAATCTGTTGTTTCCAGGATCTTCGCCGCAGAACAGGAGGTGAGGTGGTCCACCGGGTCCACTGTCGTATATACCCCATTTGGAGTACATACACCTGTTTACACCACTGCTAAAGTCCTTAGACCACCTCTCTCGCAGAAACACTGGTAAAATATCGAAGCTACGGACCAGTCATGTTCAACTCCGTGCTCACATGTTTTGAAACGGTTGGTCACCCACTCCAATCTGTGTCTGTGGTACTGCATATGACTCTCGGTTTCTGTAAGGCTACTGGCCATTTCGCCTGATCTAATGCTCCTCCTTTTCCCATGCTACTTCTTTGTTGTCTGCTCCTATTGTGTCCCTCTCCTTTGTATATATGTGCTCAGGTTAAATTAGTGGTTAACCTCTTGACTCTTGATTTTATCTTATATTCGTCTTATTTTTGTCTTATAAGCGCGTCCAAATCGATAACTCGGTCAAATTTTGACCGATTTTGAAGTTTGAATACACCATTCGAACAGTTTTTTCGAGAGCTATCCATTGGTGCTGCTAAAAAGTCAGTAGCTCAAATAGTTTTTGAATTATTTAGGAAAAACTAAAATATAAACCAAAATAGACCTTAAAAATTTGTTACGGAATCCACAGTTGGGAAAAAAAACACCTATATGAAGAAAAATATAAAACTGAATCAGCATTGGGTGTGCTATGGTACCAACTATATTGGTAACAGAGGCACTGTCAGAATCTTGGGTGAAAGTCATCTGCTTTACAATCGTGTCCGTTTATATTGAATTTGTGAGCCCATAACCATAATCGCCTCATATTCATGCCACCTTACCATCCCATATCCCTGCACCAATGCAAGCAGCTATTTAGAGGCATTAAGTATCAACCTCACTCAACCATTCCAACTGATTTCAAGTTTCAATTCTGTTCCTGGACTAAATTCATCACTGCACTGCGTGACTATCCACTAGCGAAATAATGCTGCAAGTCAATGGGTTAAGGAGGGTTAAGTAGGGTAGGTGTGAGTACATGGTCCCTAGATCGCTTACACTCTATCACATTTCTCGCGCTCTTGTTTTTTTTTTTGGCGTGGTAACTAAGTATTACTTTTGTCGAATTATATCAATGGATATTAATGGCACACATACAGACAGACGGATCTGTGTTTTTCTACTGTGTTTTAAAGATAAATTAACAAATTAATTAACCACGAACAAAGCACTAAAACAGTTTAACAACTCCAATCAATGCGACATTAGCGCATCTTAATATGACGTCCTCACTGAATTTTGCTTGTCAAGAAACCAAAGGTACATACAAAATATTTAATCTTTACAGATTCGAGACACTATGGCACGAAGAATTAAAGAACAACAAGAATAAGCCTTCTTTACAACGGGTTACCTGGAAGTTCATTCGTGCCCGAGCTATTTTAAGCTCGACGTTGTGGATTATTGATATTATAATAGGATTAATCGCACCGGTAAGTATGTCCGTCACGAGTTTAAAGTATAACTACTTTGCTATACTGGATGACTTAAAAGTCCTATTCCACTGTCCTTGAATTTCCTAAAGCTTCAGTATCTTCATTAAACAGGTGGTCCTACACAATGGTTACGTAGATTCTTGGGCATGTTTGGATGGTTTACCTTTACATGCCTTTTCTAGGTTATCACGATATTGACTTATGAACTATATGTCTCATAATAGCTTCGTAAATTGGAAGTTCTAGAGGATAGTACACCAATACCAGGGCGAAAAATCTACGTTGCGGTAACCGGGGGTAGGTGAGTAAAGTGCAGTCTATGTGCCTCGCAAGCCCCATCGTACTGCAGTGTGAATTTTTGCTGTTGATTCTACACTCCTCGAATTCTAGCGCAATGTAAAGTCTTATGTGGGGGGGGGGGGCAGGCTTAATAGTATATCGACAGGTAGGTCATTATCGCCAACCTCAGTCATGGTGCAGTTGGTCCAAGTTGACACTGCAACACACATGACAGAGATGTTAAACAAACCTCAAATTTACAGCTTACCTAACACGACTGTCTCATGTGCACGAGGTTCCTGGCCTGAACCAACCATGACCCTTTTAAGAAAGGGGTGGTGGTGGTGAGGCTTAATGGCGCGACGACAGCTAGGTCATTAGCACCAACCTCAGTCTCAGTGCAGTGGTCCAGGTTGCCACAGCACCACACATTACAGAAATATTATACAAACTCCGAATCTAAATAATGACATACATCTGCATTTCCTGCGAAAATTGAAACACTCCAGACAGGAGGGCAGACTTATCGCCTAACTGACGTGTAATGTCTCGCAGAAGATGGAAACTGTGATGAACACCATCAACACGGTGACAATCAACTAGCAAGTTCCGGACCGTAAATGGCTGTCAACACCAATGGCATCCTGGAGGGTCAACCCTCCCCTAAAGATAACATTGGGTAAGTCGGGTGTGCCAATTCGTAAACGGGCCAACACCACCATTTCACGGCGACTGCGATTACAAGCCGAGTGCCATTCCTCAACAGTGCCTTTAATACTCCACAATTTATTGCAGGCTTGTCTGTCCCATAAGGCTGCCCATAAGCGAGTACTTTCACACAAAGAGTTGGAAAGGCGTATGAGGGAACAAGGCTGAGATCCCTTTCGAAGGGACCAGACAGGTCCCCTTTCGCTGCAGAATCAGCTTGCTCATTCCCACCTATCCCAACGTGACCCGGCATCCAGCAGAAAAGCACGGTTTTTCGCTGGCCAGATAAGGGGGAAAGCAAAGCTTGGACACATTGTGTCAAGGGGTTCCGAAGGTTGTAGTTCGCCAAGATCTCCAGGGGACTCATGGAATCACTAAAGATGATAAAATGCATGCCCTGAAGCTCAAGAAGCCATTTCACTGCCAAACCGAGAGCCAAAAGCTCTGCAGAAAACACAGAATAGCCTGATGGAAGGCGATGAGCAACATTTACTACCTTACACACACAAACACACGCCACGCCAACGTCTGACTTTGACCCATTAGTAAACAGCTGCTGATATCCGGCGTATTGACAACACAGACGCCGGAACTTCTACAGGTACCTTGTGGGAGAGTGGAACTCTTCGGTAGGGACGCCAGAGCGAAAATGAAAATTCCACTTGGGACAAGTTAAGGGGCCACTAGAATATCCCCAAGCCTCAAAACACAGGGCATGTCAAAGGCTATTTCTTGACAGGAATGCTGGAAACACTCGCGGAAATCACCCTTAACCACCCCGCATCTACCATTCCAAAAGTCTGGTCCAAAAATCATTGACCAAGCAGGACTGCATCGCGCAGCACGCAATATCACAGCATATTGAATGGCTAGCTGTCGCCGATGAATGGCTAAAGGCGGCTCCGATGCTTCAACATAGAAACTGACTACTGGAAAATTCCGAAATGCCCCAGTCGCCAGATGCAAGCCACTGTGAAGCACAGTGTCCAACATCTGGAGAGTCGAGTCACTAGCCAAACCATAGACCATTCACGCATAATCAAGTTTGCTCCGGACAAGGGCATGGTAGAAGCGCAACATGACAGCACGATCGGCACCCCATGAAGTGCCCGACAGAACACGTAAGATGTTAAGTGCCCACAAAGCCTTATCTTTCAGTTGGCGCAAGTGTGGAAGCCAAGATAACCTGGAATCGAACGCCAGTCTCAGGAAACGTGCTTGTGGGACAACAGGAATATGTGCCTGTTCCAAATACAGGCAAGGATCTGGGTGCTGTGTTCGTTGGTGGCAAAAGTGAACACATACAGTTTTCTCCAGAGAAAACCGGAAACTATTACTGACCGCACAGATCTGGACTTTGTTAATTGCCAGCTGTAGCAGCCACTCGCAGATCTGCATGCGAGCCCCAAAAAAGCGCAGGCCAAAGTCATCAACAAATAATGACTGGGGAACAGCAGCTTTCTGAGCAATGGGGTTAATCCCAATAGCAAACCGGATGACACTAAGAATACCTCCTTGAGGCACACCGTTCTCCAAGACAAAGAGGCAGGAAAGAGTCATCCCGACACGAACACAAAAAGAGCGACCTGAGAGGAAAGTGGAAAGGAACAGTGGCATCCGTCCCCTCAAGCCTCAGTCATAGAGATTATGGAGAATCCCACAATACCAGGTCATATCATAAGCCTTCTCCAAGTCAAAGAAGACTTGAACCAGATGTTGACGCAGGTGAAAAGCCTCCCTCACATCTGATTCAAGGGCAACCAGTTGATCGATGGTTGACCGAAGCCATCAAAAGCAACACTGGGATGCAGATAAGAATTCCCGTGATTCCAGCACCCAAACCACCCTCTCACTGACCATCCGTTCCATAAATTTACACACACAGCTAGTCAGAGCGATTGGGCGACAACTGGAAGGAGAAGTCGGGTCTTTGCTTGGTTTTACAAACAGGATAACCACTGCTGTCTTCCACGCATCCGGAATAGAGCCCTCCAGCCATACACGGTTGAACAAGAACTTCTGAGAGGCAAGAACTTCTGAGAGGCAAGAGGCAGATGTTTCAACAGCTGATAGTGAACATCATCAGGCCCTGGGGTGGAGTCATGCATCCTGGACAAAGCTGAAACAAGTTCCTGCCTGGCAAACGGCAAATTGTACTCCTGTAGCCCATCTGAGCGAAAGTCTAGAGAGTGACCGTCTTCTCTACGCTTAATCCCGAGGAAACCAGGATCATAATGGTTATCACTCGAGACCTGAGCAAATGCAGACACACGAGAATTAGCGACATCCGGCACAGAAGAGATCATGGCATTCACTACCATCAACTGTGACACTGGGGAAGGCACGTTCTTCCCCGAGAGCGCACATTCCTCCACACCTGCTGAGAAGGTGTGGAGCAAGTGGTCGACGAAACATAAGCTGCCCATGAAGCACGCCGAGCCTCACAGATAAAATACCTGGCACGGACACGACAGCGCTTAAAGGCTACAAAGTTGTCAGTAGTTGGGCTTACTGTAAATACACGCAAGGCTTGCCTGCGGGCCTGAATGGCGTTCCTGCAAGCAGGCGTTTTGCAGGCACGCCATTCGGGTCCGCAGGCGAGCATTGCGTGTGTTTACAGTAGACAGGAACAGGAACAGGTACCCATCGCGGCAGTGTAGATGTATGCTGGATAGTAGCGCGAGCAGCAGCAAGGACCAAATCAGTGAAATGAGTTGAAGTTCATCCACATCAGAAAAGTCCTCAACAGCACGCTGAAAGAGAGCAGCCTCAGCAAAGGCTGACCACTCAGCTCGTTTAAACGCCCACCAGGCTGGCCTGGTAGCCACAGAACCCCCTTGTGGGCAGTGACAGCCCAAATGAAGTGAACTGGGAAGGCCAGCGAGCAAAAGGCTAAGTCCAACGCTGACCAATTGCCTTTGGCCAGGTTACAGTGTGTCATGGCTCCATCATCCAGGATGCAGACGGACTCCCTCTGTATCCACTCCTCAAGGATCCTCCCTTTGTTGTCAGTGTCCCCACTGGACGTGGTGGCTGTTAAAGTCGCCCAGCAAGAAGAAAGGGACAGGAAGCTGGCGAACCAGGTCACCAACCCCAAAGGCCTCATCCGCTGGTAAATAAAGCAAACAGACTGTAAAATCCATTCCTCAAAGACCTGAGCTCAGCATACAAATCTGCTAAATCAGCAGACTCACTAACTGGGCCAGGCATTGGCGTACTTTACACCTGCGCAAAAGATCGCGTCTTTGCCTTTTTCAGGGCCTCCAATTAGGAAAGCCTGTCCTTTACCTTAAGTTCCTGCACGCGACGTTCCTCTACATGAACACGGAAGAGGCCTGGTGTTGACCACTGCAGTTGATGCACTGCTCTGGGCCAGTACAGTCAGCACCTTCATGGGCTGCCTGAGCACAGTGAACACAGGCAGACTTACTTTTACAAGAGCCACTGGTATGGCCGAAGCGTTGACAGCAGTAACACTGCATAGGATTCGCAACGTAACACCTGACCTTCAACCGCAGGTAACCGGCAGTAGTGTGCAGTTTTATGCAGATAGTATGCCAAATTCTTATAGTATACTTTTGTTTAGAGGTCTGTTGTTCTATGCAGTTAGTATGCAAAATGCATAAAGTAGGCATTTGTTTAAAGGTCTGTTGTTTGTATGCAGTTAGTATACCAAATTGCTATAGTAGGCTTTTGTTTAGAGGTCTGTTATTTTATGCATTTAGTATGCAAAATGCCTATAGTAGTCTTTTGTTTAGAGGTCTGTTGTTTTTATGCAGTTAGTATGCCAAATTCCTATAGTAGGTTTTTGTTTAGAGGTCTGTTGTTTTATGCATTTAAGTGCCTTGTGAGCCTATGTGCATATCGACCCTGGTTTTAGTTCACTCGTGAATTTGTAAAAAACTGATAGGAGGTGGACTGGAACTTTTGACTGCCCCTGTAAGACAAATTATTTTAATGATGACATACAATATAGCAAACCTGAATTTTCTGTTTCAGGCATTCTTCTTAAGAAACTTAGTAGATTACTTAGGGACTCAAGAATTCAGCTACCTCGTTGCATTAGGTTGGGCAAGTGGATGGCTTGTTCTTGAAGCAACACGCATTATGCTTCACAATGCGTATTACAGTGTTCTGCAGCACGCTGCAATTCGTCTTCGATGTGGATTGTTTACTTTGTTGTACCATAAATTGTTACGACTGCAAAACTTAGGCCATAAATCTGCTGAAGAGGTAAGTACAATATGTCAAATCAACTAAAAGAAGCTCATGAGGAGGTAGTAATGTTTTAATTTTGTTTAGTAAGAATCATTCTAATCCAATACAGCAATGATGTCAAAAGACTGGTGATACTCTCTTTGATCAACTCTGTGCTATTTTTTAGATTCTGGGAACCATGACATGTGTACAAGCAAGAGTTTATAGGGTTGGGGAGGAGAATTTGTGACTGAGACCCCATACTGAAACATCTTAGATTCATGTCTATTAGTTCCGTCTAAGTTTATAGAGGGCGTCATGAGTTTTATGTGGGAATTTCTACTCAAATTTCAACCTAAAATTAAACTAAACTAAACGAAACTAGCTTTATTGAATTGTTATTTAGTTTAGCTTAGTTGTTATTTAGTTTACTTTGGATTTGGGCTGAAAAATGAGCAAAAAATTATCAGATGCAACACGTGGCTCCTTCTGAAAACTCGAAGGAACTAATAGGAATGAATGTAACACGTTTCAATAGGGACTTTTTAGAGCTACGTATTCTCCTCTCCAACCCTATGAATTATTTATACCAACCCCATAAATTCTTGGTATAAGTAATAGTTTAGGCACGTCAGTGTTCACATCACACTTTTTCCTTTTCGATTTTAGCAACTAAACAATACCTGCACGAAACTACTTCAAATTTAGTCAACCAGTGATTACAAAATGACTTCTCGTGGATCAGTGTCGACATGAAATCGTATTCAGATGTTGAAGATCAGTAAGAACTAGTAAAAAAACTGGTTGATGAATTTTGCAAATAGCTGTACTGTACCCGTTTGATGTACTTTTTGCTGTTTTTTTGAGGTTAGGGGAAGCGTAAATCCAAAGTTACAAAGCAATGTCTATATATTTAGAGGGCAGTGTAACAGCATGTTGCTTCCATAGCAAAGCAATGATTTCGCGTCATTTTCTTTAAAATATGAGCATAGCGTTAGTACATAGGACGAAAATAACAGAACGAAGTGAAGAATTGTGGCCCTTCCCATTGGTAAATAATGCGAGTTCGGTGGACTTATCGATAAAAAGTAAGACGTAAAAAACAATTTAAGAATTAAAAAAAGAATGTGGCTGCATGACTGGATTTTCGACGGTTTGTTTGGTAATCACAAAGAAAAAAATTGGTTTTGTCAATCTGGACCGAAAAGATGTACTATGTCCCCAAAACAAACCGACTATGAATTCAAACTTTAAATTGCGCAATAAGTGATTTTTCAGATATATCTTTAACCTTTGAACTCTACTCGGTAGAAATAATTTTCGCCAAAGAGCTTGGTGTTTGCTATCAACACTTCAAACGGAGAAAAAGCTTGGCGGAAATCCTTCAGAAGTTTTGTTTTGGGGAGATGATATATTTACTGCAAGCTTTTAAAAATAAAAACTACCACAACTCGTCACAAATCCTCAACCAGCGTCGATTGTGACCCCATGAATAACCAACCTAGTTTGATGGACTACTACAGCTCATTAGTGAATATTCGTTTCAAAAGAGGGGATAGGGCACACATTTCACATTAAAACGTTACGATGATCAACGTTTATTTCAACGTTGATTCTTTTAAACAAAAACAACAATTATTCATTCGCTTGATAGAGCTTTTTGTTTAAAACGAATCAGCCATTGCCATTAGTAGTACTGTAACAGGAAAACAGTAAGTATGTTTTTTCCTCAGATGCATGTCGACGGAATCTTTAATTTTTGCTGGCTCTTTGCCATCTCAAGCATGATTTCACAATCAAACAAATTAAAGACCGTATTAAAAAACAATGAATATTACCTTGGCTGCCTTTGAAAATTGACATACGTAACTCAGGTTGCGAAGAAACACGATGTTGCATGTACTAATTGCGTAGGTCGTGTGAGATGTCGTGTCGTAATCCTCTCATCTAGCTTAATGTTTGACGGTACAAATTACGCTTCAAGCAGTAACCTAAACAACCGAACAAACCATGCTCACCGAGCTTGGTTCCTGAGGGTAAGTGGGGGGACACAGGGCCAAACGAATCTACTATCGACCAACCAGAAACGAGATAGAAACACGGTGGGGGGAGGCGTTGAATTTATTGACATTAATTCGCTGTGTCAGTTGGACGAATTTATGTTGTGTTCGATATAATAATACTATAAATAAGCTTCAGGAAAATAGTGATTAAAGCTTCAACGTATCTTAATAGCAAGTACGTGAATAAAGCCCTGCTTGCTGTTTAAAATAATACTGTCTTGTAGTTTATTACTGTCACGTGAATGAGAGTCAATATGATGACGAATCGTTCTAGTGACGATTTTGGGTTAAAAATGATACTAGTATATGAAACGAGTTACTTTTCCTTGTTCCATCCAGGTTAATTTTTGAAGGTACCCCTTGTTTTACACTGCGTAAGGAACCATGGTCACTTTCGATGCCTTAACTTGCTGGATTTACTTTTAATACGTCACCATGGATTCTTAAATCGATGCTGTTGAAGGTGTTACATTGGACCAGGGCTCTCTACAGTACTGGCTGGATGTTCGATGAAAAATAGCATTACGAGACTTGGTTGGCAATATGTCCGCCGAAAGCGCCGCTGATGTGAATATAATTGCCGCATTTTGTCAACCGAGTGCGACACCCTCCGTACAAATTGCCAACGAACGCAGAGAAATAGCTTAACTGTGGCTGAGTGATATTAAAAAAAAAACATTAAAAAACACCTTTACAGATAATAAAAATTTGCCACCAAAATCTACGTACAAATTTAAATTATTATTGCGAAAACTGCCACTAGCCGCCAATAGATGTCACGTCTCTCCGTACAAAGATGATTACTGAAAGAAGAGATCTCGAAGAAATGAACCAGACGCGGCGGCCATTTGTCTACCTCCCTAATAGCGTTGTAGAGCGGGCCAGATATAGTTTGCTGGCCATGCTTGGACGAATTACTATCTTCAAGATGGACGACTCACGCACGGCTGCCTGTAAGCTCGAGTGTGTTCCGACCTTCTGTAGCTGCGATCGCAGCGCCACCTCGAAATCCGTTGGTACCGTGACATCTTAGATCATCTCACTCGTGTCACGCGAGTAACGAGAGTTAAACGGGAAAACCGGGGAAAACCTTCGAAAATAGTTTCGATCTCCCATGACGCGAGGTCGCGTTGCCAGTCTCCTAACAGTGTCGGGGGTACGAGCTTTGCGTGGCAGCGGTGGTATGTGATTAGTCATCTCGAAGTGAGTAGTTGGTCCAAGGTGTTACCATCGATGTACAATCGATGATAAAAAAAAAAAAAAAACTGCGACTGTCAGGAGACGTCTCGTTGTTTTAGGGTTTTAAAAAAGGTTACAATAAATCCGTTTTGCCTTGTACTTCGTACATATGAATTTAAAAGTTTATCAAACAAGTTTAACATCATAAACTGTTTTTTGCTTTTGATATATGTTTTTAGCTTTGCTTTTAACGTATGTTGTAGTTGGTTTTTGTTGCTGTCCTTCGTAGCAACAAAGGATTGGGGGGGGGGGTAAGGGAGATGTTGCTTTGAGGGCATAAAGCTGATCACGAAACAACATCATTGCGACAAAGTTCATCTTGCTTGATAAAGCAGTTACAGGGACAGATATGTCTGAAAGTTTAACATTAGTAGTCATTTCGGAAGCGTACGCATTCTTAATTCATAAGAATTGTTTAAAAAAATAAAACTCGGCTGAAGCAAATTATGCTAGTGTACAGAGTGATTCATAACTACACGTAGTAAAATTTATTCTTTTCAGCATGCGGATTTCGTATTAAAAATTACTTCCTCTTAAATTAAAGTATATTTTGTAACTATTGTATTGGAATGGGTACGGATACAAAGGAGCCAACTTTGTGGGCTTAATGTTCATTGTTGATTTATGCAAATAACAGCGATTCGTATTTATTTATCGGTTTTCTGTGTTATTTTGTCCTTATAGGTTGTGAACATGTTTTCCAACGATAACAATAATATCTTTGTATTTGTATATTTTTTTACTGGAGTTTTGCTTTCACCTCCGGTCACAATCATCGGTTGTGGGATATCAATTTGGTATTTACTCAGTCTTCCAGCTGTGCTCGGTGTTGTGATATTTAGTGTTGCATATCCAGTTCAGGTAAGATCTGTTTAAATTATTATATCTTGTCATTCACCGGTGAGCTTAAAAATTGCAAGACTTAAGCCCAATGCAGTTTTACTTTCAGACAACATACTTTCATTTTGCTGCGTAGGCTATTGTGTGCGCAGCGGCTACGTCTTCCTGTAGGCAGCGGCTTTAATCGACAGCCGCCATTGTTTTTGTAACCATCTTGGATATCAACAAGGCACTCTGCTACTAAAAACATACAATCGATTATCTGTGTTCGTTCTGGGGCGAACTCAAGATAGGCCGCGGACACTATAGATCTTACCAAGAGTGAGATAGGTCTATCTCACTCTTGATCTTATACGCACACGCAGTAAAATGAATGTATGCCGTCTGAAAGTGAAACTGCATTTAGTCTTGCCATTTTATAGGCTCCCCTCTAGTAATTCACAAAGATGCCGGATACGAGTATATGATAGTTGTGAGATTTTGGGGGCTTTTTCAGCCTGTGACCAACGCCGAAAAGGATACGTTAGGCCATTTAAAAAAAAAAAATTGTTTCTCAGTCGAAAATAAATTTTTTTCCGTGGTGGCGGGTGGGTTTTTTTTTTTTTTAAATTCGTTCGTCCTCCTTCGTGTTTGCGTAAGATCTAGCCTACGCAACAAAATAAAAGTATGCAGTCTGACAGTAAAACTGCATTGGCCTTAAAGCCCTAACCAGACTGGCTGCTCGCGGCTGCACGGCCACGCAAGATGGGGCCCCAAAAACGTCAAAATTTGTCTTTAAACGGAACATCTACCGTACGATTGCAGCAATTTTGACTTTGTTGGCACGCAGTGACGCAATGCGCCGCACGAAATTTGCTTCTGTCTGGAGAGGGCTTAAGTCTTGCAATTTTTAAGCTCACCTCCGCGACGTAATACAGATATTTTAAAACAAATGCGCTTTAAAGCTACACAGTCAAGCTACACAGCAAGCAAAGATGAGAAAAAAAAAAGGTTTATGAAGGGACTTTTAAGCGATGCCTGCGAAACAGATTTATACTTTTTAAGTGGCTTAGGTCTAAATAAAAAAAGAAACGTGTTTTGTTCATTCTCTTGTGGGTACGTCTGTCCTGCAACGACGCATCTTATTTTAATTGCTGCTTCGACCCTACAATTTAATTTCAGTTAGTTCAGCCTATAGTTATGTTTCGTATTTGCATCTGCTAATGCATTAAAACGTAAATATTGTAGGGGTTTTTAGTACGCTTGAAAGCTGCCCCTATGCCAACTCCACAGTTAAGGGACTTGCATGAAAATGTGTCGTGGTGCTTGTCAAGGGGTTGCGGGAATTCCAAATTAACCTTAACAGATGGAACAAGACTGGTAGTCGTGGTTCAGTTTTGGTGTTAGTTTAATGTTAAATATGAGCGATCGTGTGCTAAGGCTCGCCTGAAGTTCAAGGGCGACACTAACCTTGGCTTAGGGCCCTAAATGGAATGTCAACGGCATTAGGCTAACTTGGGAAAATTTGGATTAGTTAGTTTCGGGCAATTTCATACGTTGACTGCTAAACTAAATAGCTACGGGGTTGTAGTGGTGAATTAGCAACAGGGTTGGTCTGGTTTGAATTTAAGTTTAGGGATTGGGGAAATTGGGAAAAATTCTAATTATAGGGCCGAAATTACCTTTGGATGCGGGAAGTGGGAGAGTTGGTGGCGGATGGCATTTTAGGTAAATACCTAATTGTTGGGAGCACCCGACCGAAGACCAAGCGAGCTCGGGCCGTTACAATTGATGTCAAGCATTATGTACAGACAAATCATAGCTATGTATTGTTACAACAATTGATCAAATAGGATTATTTCAACTAACAATGAGTATTAATTTTGGAGGGACAATGGCACATTACAATTTGACGTCATGTGGACTTCGGGCTTGACAGATTTCATAAATGACGTCAGCGTAACCTTGCTGGGGTGGTACAATTCCAACGTTGAAATCCGGAATTAAACACGCAACAATATTAAACACGTAAAACATAAATACTGACACTAAAACATGAAATACTTCACCCATAGCGGCTGAATAGTGTTGAGCCAACTATGTGCATATTATGGAATACCGGAAGGATGTGCAAACACACTCCTTTGTTCGTACTGCACTGGTAACTAACCGCCACACGAAACGCAGCACGAAGAGCAAGTTTTACTTTGAAAGGGTTAAGGGTGAGTTTACGCGACGAGACCTATACTCGCTCGCTGGACGCTTTTTGCTACTCAACGGTTTATTTATTTAAGATTAGTTTCCATTTTCTACTAAATGAATTCGGTTATACATAACAAAGCAAATGTATTATAAATAACAACAAGGACAAAGAACAAAGTGCAACAGTAATTTT
>JAHWFP010232384.1:0-12806 GCA_023313725.1 Lithobius niger | reverse complement strand
TTTTTCTTGTATCTGCTCCTTTAGAACACTACGTTATTTTAAGGCGTGCATGACGCCATCCATGCAACAAGTGGAACGAGAGTGGCGGGGGGGGGGGGGAGGTATACGGAGTGCGACAGTTTCGGAAAGGGGAGAGGGCATCACAGAAATTTGAGACGTCACATAATTTTTTTAACAAGCAATAGGCTATTTTATGATACAGTTTTATTTTTTATAGTATAAAAAATTTTGCGTTAAATAATACTCCAGAAAAAAAACGTGTTAACGTAACTTTTTTTTTCGTTTCGCTACATCCAGCCGAAAAAAAGTCTAAAAAAAATTAGAAAATGAACAGTATTCCTGGATTATTTCCCTCTACAAAGGAGGGATGAGGAAAGGGTTGACAAACTGGGATAGGAGAGGCAGAGGGTTAGAAAAGGGCAAAAATGTGTATGACGTCATTTGTGTACAGCCTTTTTTTAGGCGTGTCTTTAGGAGTGCTTATTTAGTTCTTAAGTCCGTCCGTACGTATGAAACAACTCAAGGATTCCTGAAAGAAATTTTTAGAAAATTAGGTACGTGGAACCTTTATCTAAATTTATCGACCAAATCCGAATTCCATTAAATTCGGGCATAAATTACGAATGTACTCGTAATTATATTTTCTTAGGGAGCTCACAATCAATACTTACACAAAAGCAAAAGCATAAAACGACCAAAAGGGGTGATATCATACAAAAACCCCATAAGGGTAAAGGGACCCATCAAGTTTTGGCCATAGAGCCAAAATGGCTGCCACCAAGTTTTCCGTCCCAACCCTGAGCACTCAATCTTAACTGACACCAAGCTTGAGTGATCACGGTTCGGACCACAAACTTGGTGGCACCCATTTTGGCTCTGATATCACTACTTTCTATGGCAAAAACTTGATAGGTCCCTTTACCCTTATGGGGTTTTTGTATGATCAGGTTTTCACCTGAACAAAAAATTGTTTTGCCGTTTAGAAAAAAGCATTAGAGCTCGTATCCCCATGGAACTTGGATTCGAGTTCACTCGAACAAAAAGAACTATAATTTGAACTCCAATTGAAGGGAACAAAACAAAACAAATCCTCCAAATAATAAAATACTTGTATAATACACAAATTAAACACGCCCACATACATGGCCCATTTCAAACAAAAACTGCGTTCACTTTCTGACATTTCCAAGGAATAAAAAGAATCCTTGTCACGTCGAACTGCACAAAATAAACACCCTCAACTAGAAATCACCTGCATGTTTCACACAATACAAACACGCACGCAAAATACACATAGCCCTCACACGAACCACAATTAAAACATAAACACACAAACACAGACAATACAAATTTCAAATAATAACAAAACGCCTGCACAACGCACAAATTAATCACACCCACAGACGTGGTTCAATTTAAACGCAAATTGCGTTCATTTTCTGTATTCAAGGAATAAAAACAATCATTTGTCCTTGGATTTGGAGTTCAAATTATAGTTCATTTCATTCGAATGAGCTGTAATCAATTTTTTTTATTTGTATGACTTCACAGCAGCGAGTTCCATGGGGGTACGAGCTCTAAATGTTTTTTTTTTTTTTGTCTAAACCGTTTTTTGTTCATTTAATTTATTTATTTCTTAGGGCAACACACTACGAATTAGTGAACTTGGGTAGGCGGGGGGGGACTAGCCCATTTTACGTTTGGGTACCTTTGGACGTCGATCCTGTACCGAAGGCAACAATACGATCGACAGATCATTAATGGGGTTAAATAGATTGCTTGAGACCGGGAAGTTAGATCCCTCAGCTTCTATCTCAGTCAGCCTTGTGACAAGATAACTACGACGGTAATATTAGAATGCAGGTACTTTCACGATCTTAGGACCTATGGGTATTTTACCCACTTCTGACGAAATCAACATCTTCCAAAATGTTAAATGAATGCCATCGTCTTTAACGAAAATTAAATAACATTATGAACCGTGATTTTTTTTAATCCTTTCATCATGCCCCCCCCTCCCCCTCCATTTGCTTCCCGCCTCCCCCCCCACCCTCAAATAAAAATAGTCTCAGCGCTAGGCGTCTTCTGGCATGCCACGCGCTTCTGAAGATAGCAACCGAACGGAGATAAGACGTCAAGTAATTGTAGCAACGTGTGTGAGGGAGATTAATGAATATGCAGTTCCCGTACCCGTATAGTGGACGAGTTTAACCAGCGGAACATTTTATAAAAAAAAAAAAAAAAAAAGCAACCGTAAACGAAAGAAGCCAAGCAAATTAGGGAGACGGACGTAGATAAAAAAAAAAAAACTCTTTTGTAAGCAATAGAGCAGTGACATAACGTAGTATTATTGTGTATAACTCTATGGTGGAGCCAGTAACTGGGTTAGCTGCAAGGGGCACTGGTGGGAAAAAGGAAGGTCGTCTTACTGAAGCCAATGCTATTAGACTGAATTTCTTAAGCCTATAACGCATGATTTTTGTTGTTGGAGAAAACAACGTTCTGTTAAGCCTAAGAAATATGCTCTCAAAGCACTGTCTTGACTAGAAGTGCCGTTGTTTTCCGTTACACTTTAATCTAGTGCACCTTGTAGCTATTACCTCCAGATCGTATCTCGTAGCCAATATGACGTCACTTGACGGTGCTCTATAAGAATTCGACAAAGATAAAACGAGTGACGAATGGATGAGTGGCTTTGTTCGCGAAGGGCTTCATCGACGTTGGCTACCAATCGTTCGTGCAGGGATCGGCAGGACGCTCCATGCCCAAAAAAAAAAATCCAAGCGCCAGGACACGAGAAGCGTCAAGCGATAAATAAATTCTGTCGTCCGTCGAGTTTTCGTTGTTATTTCTGCTAGGGTAGATAAGTTGCGTTGGCTCGAGTTTCATCGGGCAGGGTACGAGTTTCAGCGAGGACTTGTGACTTAACTTTAACTTAACTTTATTTAATCAGTCAAATCGTCAATAAGGCATTACATGACAAGGACAGGGTTTCCCACCAACCTTGAAAACATAGAAAACCAGGAAAACTCAGGGAACCATGAATGAAACTCAGGGAATTCTCTGATTTTTGACAAAAAGCCTGGAAAACTAAGAGAAAAAAAACAAAAGCTGAGCATGGAAGCTAGTCTTGAGAGAGATTGCTCTTCATCGACAAAATTGCAGCGATTCAAAACCTTCTAAAAAAAATTAAAATACAGCCACGTTTACATAGGCCTAGTGCATTAAACACATTATGTTAACACACTGTGTTAAAAATGTTATCTTTGTATTTCCGTATTGATACATAAAAGTTATTTTTAATTGGGCTCATTACCTTTTAAACAAATTGAAGTGGTAAAACGTCACAAGTGGAGGACGTGGCCATAGTGATTAAGGCGCTATGCAAGTGATCTGGGGGCGAACTGGGTAGCCGGTTCGAATCCGAGTCATGCCACTTCGATGAAACGTAAGTGCATAAAGGTAACTTACTGAACTACGTTATTTCTAGTGTATGATTTTCGCTATTGGCTATATTTTCCTTTAGTTCTTCGCTGCACGTGATATGTAACTCCTGAAATATCCCCGGTGTATATTTTCCCGGCTCACTGTTTAAACTCTGCTAAACGGTTTTGACAATTTCAATGGGATAGTTCGGAAACCGAAACACGAGAGACGCGGTGAGACAAAATCGTCATCGTGATGTAATACAACGACATGTCAAGAGCCAAACGAGACTTAGCTCACTTGGCTCGACTATGCGACAATCTGTGATCGTGGAGACCGCTGGGTAATGTTATTAATGGACTGATCCAGGAAAGACAGTCTTTCGTTCTGAACATGCTCAGAAAATATGTTTTCTTACTATGTTTAGAAACATGCGCATCTTATGTTAGGCGCACCATGAACTTTCGTGCTAAACGTGAAACTTTGAAACCCTATAGTTTCTTCCAGAATTGACATAGACCAACGAAATTCGTTGTTACGGGCCGTGTCATAACTATTTCACTGTATTAAAAATGTTGATGACTACAATCGAACCGTTCGGCCTCCACAGCTTGGGCATTTCTTGTTATTCTTGTTGTTGTTATTGTTGTTAGAACTCTTTGTCCTCACCTGGAGATCGAACTAATGAAACGATTTTCAACTTTTATAACATAAAACGTTGTTGAGACTAAGGCCTGAAGCCTTTTGAACCCTATTTTAATGTGCTACGATATTTTTGTTTTGTAGTTTTTGTTGTTGTTCTTCTTGTTGGGGAAAATTTAGTTTTCACCTAATAATCGAACCAATGAAGCAATTTTCAACTTTAATAGCTTAAAACGTAACTATGAACAAGGCCCAGGGGCCTTTTGAAAACTATTTTAATGCGACTACAATATTCTTGTTGTTGTTATACTTGTAGGGGAAATTTTACTCTCACCTATAGATCGAATTTATGAACCGATTTTCAATTTTTATAGCTTAAAACGTAGGCATTAAAAAGGACCACGGTCTTTTGAACGCTGTTTTAACGTGACTGATTTATCTCAAAAAGCGTTCATCTCAATTTTCTCATATTGCGATTACCTAATATCAACTTTCTAGTTATATAATTTACCTGAAATATCTCCAAGAAAAAAATACCAGATACTAGTATTAAAAAAACCACATAAAATCGCACATAAAATCCACATATAAGCATTAAAACAACTTAGTGCTCTAAAGGAACAGACACAAGAAAAAGACATGTAAGTTATGAGTGTAGCACTAACACATGTAAAAGAATCTCCAGCTTGATTTTTGGACACTGGAGATCCGTTTACACGTGTGAGTGCGACGCTGATAGCTTACATGTCTTTTTCTTGTGTCTGTTCCTGTAGAGCATTAAGTATTGCATATTTTACAAAAATGTATTTACCTTTGTATTACTGCCTATGTTGTGTGTGTTTGTCACCTAAGGAATCTATTTTTTCTGATAACTGCTGTTCATCCATATGGATGTTTAGCCATAGTACACATAGCATAAAAAAATATTTCTATATTTCTTGCATCTAAATCTTTATGTGCACGGGTAGCTGCGAGCACTGGGGCGTCAGATTCGATAGACGTCCTGGTCCCAGTGTACATCTCTGGCTTCGTACAGACCCGGGTTCGATCCCGGCGAGGGGAAGTGTATATGTACGGGTTTTTCTCCGGTTGTTTCCCTCCCGTTGCACGCGGGTTTCCTCCGGGTACTCCGGTTTCCTCCCTCATGCGGCAAAAAACAACTGTAATAATGGTGGTACGTCTTCCACTTAACATCTGCCGCCGGGGAATTTGGGTGGGTGGATGCCTCGAGCATCGTCTAGTAGTAATAATAGTAATAATATTATTATATTATTATTCATGGTTTTATGTTTGATCGTAGTTGTACAGCCTGTACGGCACTGCAATGATTTTGTTAAATAAAGTAAAGTAAAGTATAAAGTAAAGCCCACCAACCAGAAATGCCGGAATATATAAAGAATGAAACTCTGGGGATGCGCTGACACCGACACCTAAAAATCACAGCCTGGGCAGTAATAAGGCTGAGGATTTAAAAAAACAAACCCACAGTGAACCAGTATAACTGGACTAGGGCAGTCAAAATCGGTGAGAATCTCGTTCAACGTGTTGGAAGTTTTTTTTTTTTGGAGGGGGGGGGGGGGGCGATACTTCGTCGTGAGCAGAGCGAATGCTCTGGAAGAAGTGAAGTGTGGCAATCTGACTGCGTTTATTCAACTCAAGCTTACCTGGTGGAATGGACACGTTTGCTGTTTTCAAATCATTCCCTTCTAACAGGTTTCAACGGTTTGTGAAGCCAGGCGTGCTGCGTAAGATCTGTGCAATGTTAAAAAAAAATCTCACATCGTCAGTGTAAACCAAGTTGTTTTGATTATCTACCGAGTGCCTTTCGGGCTCCCATAAAATCAAATTCCAGCGATACTTGATTCTCCAGACCAATCGTATACGCATCAGTGGTGCTCCAGATGATCCCTGTAAACAACCTCTCAAAATAGCTTAGCCTTGCACCTCTAATATAACCAGACCACGTTTGTTTAGCTGTTTATAATCTTAACACCAGTGCAGGATGCCCAAGAAGCAAAGAATGCCAACTCGGCATGTTTCACTTTTAAGACTTAAAGATCAGTGGTGTACGTAGAGTGAAACTATAAAATCCAGTAAACGAAGACACTTCCGAGTTAACCGGATATGTCTAGAGTTTTTGGCACGTTACGCGCAGCCTACTTTGAAAGAACGATAATTTTTCTCCTCAACTCCAAGAAGTGGAAGATTGAATTAAAAAAGAAAACGTTGACCTACTTAAATTTTGGCAAAGTGCGCGAGTTCACGATAAAGATCAAGGTTTATATAAGACTCTTATTAATAGAGATGCATGGGTGGAGAATACAGTGGATTTAACGACTGGTGAAGTATTTTAGGCATTTCCTTGCCATCTTGCGGTATTTTCACAGCTCTAATCGTTCATAAACTGTCAAAAGTTTGGTATGCACCGACAACCGCTTAAAGGGGGATTGCCTCCACCAAATGACAAGCTGCAGCATGCATAGCCATTTGCCGATATCTGTTTCTGTCTAGCCCTTACTTCCAACAAGCGAAGGAACACACAAATAAATTTCTTTTTACACAACAAACAAGCCACGAGCCTCGTTAGTTATTGAGTGTAAAGTTGGTGCGCCCACGTACCCCACAGAGCAAGCGGAAAGGTTAAGCCTAACGACATCACGGGCGCTTTTTTTTCTGTATGTCAACCGTTTTTGAAACGGAGGTTTTGAACCGGCAGACGGGTGCAATATATAGAGCAGTGACACGACGTAGTATTACTGTATATAACTCTATGCTGGAGCCTTAATGGGTTAGCTGCAAGGGGCACTGCAGAGAGAAACAGAAGGGCGTCATACTGAAGCCGATGCTGTGAAGAGTGATTTCTTAAGCCTATAACGCGCGATTTTTGTTGCTAAAGAAAACAACGTTATTTTAAGCCTAAGAAAGCCGCTCTTCCGTTGTTTTCCCCTCCATTTTTATGTAGTGCACCTTGTAGTTATGCCCTCCAAAACCCATACTGGTGCCAATCTGATGCCAGTATGGCGGCAAATGTCACTGCTCTATTGACCGTGATATCGTTAACCTTGGCAGATGGCTCCCTGGTGCACGAGGACGAACCAACTTTACATTCAGTAATTAAGGAGGCGCGTGGCTTGTTTGTTGTTCAAAAAGAAATTTCTTTATACATTCCTTCGCCTGTTCAAATCAAGTGCTACATAGAACTAAAGAATGGGAGACGGCTCTAGATGCTGCAACCTGTCGTTCAGTGAATAGACACGTTTAAACATCAGAGTGCCTGAGTGGTAATTGAACCCTCGACCTTCAAAACCCAAGACCAAGTCCTAACGACTGATATGGCCAAAAGGAAACGGCTATATGCAGCATTTTTCACGCACACGTATATACATGTAAGAAAACAATTTCCAAATCGCCACTGGAGGGACGCTTGTTGCCTCGACTTCACAAGTGAACCAAAAGTGAAGGGGCCGACAAGGGTTGAATCGCGGATTTGCAAATCTATGTGAAATCTGCAAATCAGTGCAAATCTGAAAATCTATGTAAATCCAACAAATCAACACGAAATCTGCAATTCTACTTGCAATCGCTTGAAATCTGCAAATCCAAGTAAAATCGACACATCTGCTAATCTCTAAATCCTACAAATCATAGCAAATCAGCAAAAATCAACTCGAAATCTGCAAATCTGCCTCCAAATCCAGTAAAATCTGCAAATCCTCACAAATCACTGCAATTCAGCAATTCTAAATGAAGTCTGTAAATCTTCATGAAATTAGCAAAATTCAAGCGAAATCTTGATGTGGAATCCGAATGTGGAACAAGAGTCTTAACTATTTTCTGTACTGTATCCTATACGTTAAAAATACGTTGTTTAAGTTATAATCTAATAGATAGGTGCGAAAAATTCCAGTCATGCTAAGATTAGTCCAGGCATGGGGCAACCCCGTGTGCCCAAAGCGTTCCACGACCGTACAGCGTAGGAGCTGGGCTTCTGCAAACCAAGGCCAACGGAGGTAGAAATCGCTTGTCTCGCCTCATAACTCAATGCCAGTTCACAAGCGTCCAGGAAAGTTGACGCCTTTTAGTGTGGCTTCGGTAAAATAAGATCTGGCGACGCTGCATCAACTGGCCCGGATTGCCGGGTATGGGTATTCATCTGTAAACTGATAAACTCATACATTTAATTTTAAAACAACTAAGAAGGTAATCTAAATTGGTTTTGAAGCTAATAAAAATTTGCCACGTAAAACTACATTAAGACGCACGCTAGTATGCCTCCGTCAAGATTCAACGACGATATTAACGTACATCGTATCCAGATAAAATATGTATCGGTATGGCGACCACTAAACATTTGTGTTTCTTACGGTTAAAGCAGTTTGGCTGTTTTCAGGTATCTGAAGAAAAATAACAATGCGACAGAAAAGGTTGAAACGTCGTATGATCGGGAAACTTTGGTCGCCTGACAACATAACTGTCATTATTGGTGACATGGCTTAACGTTTTCTTGTTGAAAAAAAAGGTACGAAGTAAATTGATATTTGCCAAATTACTAGCTACTAGCGAGCTAATTTCCTGAAAATAAATTCTTTCTTGTGGCGCAGAAAGCTGGAAGATTTCAGATACATATAGTAACCAGGGGGTAGTAAGTCTTACAGGCTCAATATTCACAACGTAACGTCACAGAAGGGTTACTAACGCAAATAACGCTCACCGCTTGACAAGGACAGAAGAAGCACAGACAACATGTCGCTGGTAATCGTAGCTTAAGCCAGCCTACAGTGGAGTTCAAAGATGACGGAGTTCAAAGTTTAACAATGCTCTGTCTGAAGTTTGAAATTTTAATGAGCCGTCAACTACCAAAACAATTCGTGGTGTTTTTACAAACCGCATACGGTAAATGTTAGCTGACACAATGCACCTTACGAAATTCGCTCCCCTTGTTGTTGTTTGCCGGCCATTTTTAAGCTACGTGATCACAACGTACGGTGGCTTGTTGGGACACACACCAACTTGTTTTCTACACACACAAAACTTTTATGAAACCGAAACAAGATGGGCCACTGGCGCGGGTGCAGTTTACCAAATATCGCTCCAGGTTGTAGTGTCTTATCCGGTGTCGGAACGTCGATGATCCGGTTTCATGAAAGGGTTGTGTATGTAGAAAAAAGTTGTCGTTTGTCCCAATGAGCCACCGTAGTAATAACACTCGCTTCTTCCCATTTGTCCTCCAAACTAGTATCCTCGTGATATGACGTTGCCGAGTGTTGCTTTCCCTGTGAATATGCTCCACTCGTAAAAAAGTGAATTTATTGCTCTAGATTTAACCGAAGTTTCAATCCAGTTTATAGCATTCAGCTCGCGAGTCTGGGTACCATAAATCAAGCCTAACGTGGATACTTGTTCTCTTTTCCAACGAACGAAGACTCAGTCACCAAAATAAACCACCAACAAACAAACAAACCGTGACCTTTGTTAAGTATTGCGTGTGAAATATTTACGACAGCCTATTTCGATCCAATCAAGAAAACCCTTTGTTCTTTCGCGCTTTCGTTTCATTCATGTCTTATTTCATTCATGGACAAACGGGCAATAAAAATGCCAGACCCAAGAGCCCACCTTGTTCACATTTGCGTGCATTTTTTTGTTTTCGTCGAACAACAGATTTACATCAAACACCGAAGAGAAAAGGAACCTGCAGACTTGAAGGCAAATTCCCGGGGTGCTACGACGGGATTATGCTTACTTCTAAACACGAAAGTAAAAATCTCCACTCAACTTATCTAAGGCCGCCCGCGCATTTGGCGGCCAGTGGTCGTCGCGGCCAAAAAACACGGCGAAGTTTCGCGCGGCCACGTCCGTTTTTCATTGTTAATTCTCGATCACGTGGTGAAAAATGAACACGGAGCAAGTATGGTCTCTCTGTGGCTGCCTGCGCGTCGCCCGGGGTCACAGTGGCCGCGCCGACTGTCTGGCTGCGGGGCCAAGTACGTGTTGCTACATATACCGTAAGCATGCTTGTTGGCCTGTTCTTCTGTGAGAAAGAAAAGAGCGTATTACACCGCTCGAAAACAGATTTTAGCCAAGGAGCCCTAGTCTTGACGTACACACTTATCAACTCAAATGCGTGTTTCCCCAAAAAAGGCACGACAGCCGGTGGGTCCACGACCATGGTGGGGGGGGGGGGAAGAAGTGAAATCCTAAGAAATACTTAAGATGGGGTGTAATAAAGCTTATCCAATTTCAATTTCTTTTTCTGCATTTTGTTTCGTTTTAGTTTAAGAATTGACCTGGTCCTTCTTCGTGTTTGGGCGGGGGGACCCATTTCGGTGAGGGGGGGGGGGGAGAGTTAAATTGCGGTGGGGAGCGTAAAACTTATCGTTTTCGTTTTAGTTTAAGAGTTGGACTGTAATTTTTTCGTAGTGCTGGGGGGCAAAATTGCGGTGGGGAAGAGAGAATTGTGGTGGGGTATAAAATTTCGGTGGGGGTCGGGGGTGGGACATAAAATTTCCAGGCTCCCTCCAGAAAAAAATTCCTAGCCACGGCCCTAGACGGCTTCCCGTGCAAAACGCACGCGACATTTGATGAAACTGCATGCGATTTGAAAGCAGTCACGTCGAAACTAATCCCCCAAGTCCGTTGACGTCTTGGGATTTATCTAGAGACGCATTCACCTCTAACTCAAGAAAAAAAAAAAACAAGAATTAAAAGGGAACACACACTCATAATTTTCGCTTATCCAAGGCCTACGTAGATTTGGCAACATTTACGTACGTTTAACTGAGTGGCACTAAAAATGATATCAAGGAAGTAAGCACGTGTAATAGCCGAGTATACAGCATGGTAATCAACAAATGATTAAAAAATAAACCGTCACCACGAGTTGTTGTGATTAGGGTTGTTGAAAGACGCGAGGATATTTGTGGTCAACGTATTCTTGATTCTATAAAGTACTAGAAAATACTGTGTAGGCTGATCAGTATAAACAAAATTGCTTCAAGCGACTTCGGGCTAAACTCTCTAACCGTTCAGCTACCACGGCCACAACTCAACATACAAACTAACAACTCAGAAGCTACTAAATGTAAGGTTTGGTCCTGCCGGTGTCAATGTGGTTTTCACATCTTTCTTCACTTTAAAATTATTAATCATTGTGTATGATTTTTCCTATTTTCCGGCTTTCCTGCGGTGTTTTTAACGCGATTTTCACCAAATCGACTTTTAGTCTCATCAGTCATTATCACAGGCGAGATCCTTTGTACCTTGCAGGTACTTTTCCGTACAGGAGATAATTTTTAGTGCCACAGTTGGCCTTTATACAGCCTTTTGCTATGAAGGAACGGGTTAGGAACCTGCCTACCACAGAAGACGTTTCCGTGCGGTCGTAGGCTTCTCTGCCATGTTTGAATGCCCGAGTGAAAGCCAACCTGATGGCGTAACGTCGACACGACATCTTCACATTCAGGGATGATTTTGTAGGATGGGGGTAAGGGAGGAGGCACCCGTCCAATGTTTAGTCAGTCGGCAAAACGGTCGGAAAAAATGAAAAATTATTTTTTAAATTGGCATCATGGCGCCAAATTAGTCATACATTCTCGTCTAAATGCTGAAACCGAACTGAAATTTATTTTCGTAGGCCCCGCGACGTATGCTACTGAAACTTATCACTGCTGGTTTGTCTGTTTGTTTGTTGACATGATAACTTTCGAATTAAAAAGTCGCTAGAATATAGAAAACGAGTTGAGATTTGCAGAGTACATTCAAGGTCGATGGTTCAATTCCCCGCTTAGGCAGTCTGACATTTAAATCCAAAAGGCAACGTAAATAGGTTTGCATCCGACTGTATTTATTATGAAAATGTTACAAACGCACTTATTTTCTCGTTTTCTTCTCTGACAGATCGTTTTTCTACATTCACTCCAACCTACAGAAACATTTTAAACTAAAACTCAAGCGCAAACCTCTTAAACGACAATCACAGCTGTGTGTAGAGACTTCGATCTTTTTTCAGTCCCAACTTCAAGAAAAAAAAATTATAAACGCAAATTCAACAGTTTGGCTTAAAGGTGGGTGTTCCACTGTTCATCTACACCTGCCAAATATGCTCTGGCGCCATCTGTCGTCTGTGGTATCGTTAAGGTTTGCAGCAAACGCAGGAATGCACCAAGATATATTATCAGCAGAAATATCACGAGGGCACAGTTTTTTTTTTATCGATACGTGTGTTCTCAACCCTGAATTACATTCCGAAGCTGACAAAATACCGAGTGCTTGTGCGGGTGTTTTTATCAGCTTGAGAATGTAAGGAGTAGTTGAGAAACTTATCGATACTTAAACTACGCTCGAGTGGCATTTGAAACGAGAATATACCGTCTCCTAAACAGTTTTGTTTCCCCAACGCTTCATCACAAACTTCCAGAACTCACTGTGAAAACTGAAGATTTTCATAGGACTAACATTAGTGACAGTCACGACGCTTCAACCAAAGTCGCCTAAATTAAGTGTTTTATTTTTAATGAAAATATTGTTTCTTAGATTTAAAATAGAACATTATATGTAACGTTGCTAAGTTTTACGACAATTATTATTAATTTACTTTCAACTATTTAGATTTAAGTTTAATTTCGTATTTCACGTACTGCGGTTGCTTCTACCGCCACGCTTCGAAAATTTGCGGTGATTAGGCCTTAGGGCGCATTTACGTAACGACTCGCCTTTTCATTCTCGCAGCTGGAATTTAA
>JAHWFP010232381.1:0-20724 GCA_023313725.1 Lithobius niger | reverse complement strand
CCGTTTTTAGAATCTGGTAAAACGAGAAAATTAATTAAAAATTGGTTCCTTGCAGATACTAAATTCAGCCTAACACTTGCCAAGTTTATACCACTATTTCGACAATATAAAAAACCCTTAAATCTAGGGGTTTGTGCTCTTAAGCCTAAATTAACCTGAAGGCTAATCAAGTGCTACAGATATGCTGACGTCATACTGCCGATGCAGTACATGATTTAGCGATATTTCTACATAATTACTGACAGTACTGTAGCAGTAAACCATACAGTAACTGCAACAATATTACTTACTATTCAAGAGCATATTTTGATGCAATCACACCAAGTGCCCACCCAATGCAATCTTGGAAAAACACAATACGTGAGGGAGAAGAATGGAGCGGGGCCCGAACCAACTCAATTTTAGTTTTTATTGCCTAACCAACAATATACATTACCTGTTTTAATAGCAGTCCCCCCTTTTGAGCTTATTTTCCCCTAGAATCTTGAAAGTTGTCTTCCTTGCCGGGCTCGTACGGTACTGTGCATGCACTGGCCTTGGCTGGCTTATATAAGCTCCGGCGCAGCCTTCCGTTGGCATCATTTCTCTACCTTCCAGAACCTAGCTCAGGGAGGGGAGGCTTGGGCGGCAGTTAAGGTAATGTATATTTTCGGTTAGGCAATAAAAACTACAATTATGTAGGTTCGGGCCCTGCAATTTTAGTCTTTTTATAGCCGGCGAAAATAAACATTACCTGTTTTAATAGCAGACTTCGTCACACGGTGGAGGGTTAGGTTCACAGTTCTCCCGCAGTACAAGCCGGCGTCCCCAGGAAAGAAACTTTCCCGATAAGACCCACCTGCAGTCCCAACCACTTACACAATGGCAGAGCTGAGTGTGGTAGGACCTTAATGGGCCTACTGACTACCTGGGTGAGAATGGGCAGTGCGGTTCGCTCAAGTGGGTTAGTAACTCTACCGCATGTGGTGGCCCGTATCTTAAGGGGTACAAGGTAAGGAATCAAGCAAAAGTGTTGAAAACAGCTTACTTGTTGGGAAAGCGTGAAGGAAGTGGATCACTGGGATGCTTGATGAGACGGAAGGTCTCGCTGCAGGTAAGACCTTGAGAGCAATGCGTGGCGAGTGGAGGAAGCACTCGCAGATGGACAGGAGATCGGAGGTAAGGTGGAGAGAAGTATGGCTGAATCGACTGATGATTGGGATGTAGAACAGGTATATCTGTCCATGGTTGTCCACGTATCAGTTTCTTCATCTTCTCATTTGAAGAGATGGAGGGACAGAAAAACAATGCGGAGGCGGAGGAAAGATGAAAAATTGTAAGTGGACGCACAAACGTTTTTTTGAAATCTGCTGAGAAAGAGTTCATGGTAATTCTTGAGCGAGAGGAATGGCCATGCTACCATTAAGTTGAGAATGGAGGAATAGCCGGACGTTTCACTGGGCCATAAGAGGTTGTTGAAGTGTAACATTTTAAAGGTTGAAAAGGGTGAGGAGGCTAAGGAAGCATCCGAAAGCCAAAAGCAACTCCTGTAGCTCTGGCGCGGCACGGAGAGCAAGGCAAATCCCCTTCCGCAGTTTTGACGTTTGAGTTGATGCCGTGGAAGACCGGGATAAAAGTGGTGGCATTATCGAACTGCCAGACCGAATAATTTGAAATTCTGGCCATGGCAGGGGTCTGACGAGTTTGTTGCCAAACAGAGATGGGTGAGTCGCTGGAGGGTTGTGAAATAGACTCGACAGGTGTTGCAGAAGTGGAGGAAAGCCTGACGATAGGAGGTTTGGCCGTAGCAGAGGTGGATGGTGAAACGGCGGGTTGAAGGAAAGGAGGTGCAGGCAGTGGCGAGACAGTGGAAGAGTCCGTTGGTGGCACTGGTGTGGTGTATTGGGCAGGCGGAGGCATCGAAGTACCGGTGTGCCGTATTTGGCGCAAGAGGGGGAGGGTTCAAAACATTGTGAGGCCGTAGCGAAAGGGTCCTCGTATGCGGAAGGTAGCGGAGATGGAGCTGCTCGGTCGAATGTATGTAGAGACGGAGGCTGCCAAGCAGCGGAAGGCTGTGTGGAAGGTGAAACAGTGCCCATTAAAAAGGGGGCATTAAGGAGTCGACGCGTCCGTGAGCGGCACAATAATATGCCCGCCAAGGCGGTGACGATGGAATAGGGGAGGGCCAATTATAGCGTGCTCGAAGGAGAGCGTCGTTCACTCGTGTAGAAAGGTAGCGTCTATTCACAATCTCGAGCTCATTTGAGAGCGCTTTATTTGATGCAAGCAAAATGGCGTTGTAGGCCTGAAGCTTATCTGAGAAGAGCTGCTGCTTGGCGGAGGTTCAGTAGTTCCGTGAGAGAAGAGCGGAGGGTTGCATATGCTTCCGAAAAATGTTATGTAAACTTGAGGACGAAGTCTACATTAAAGTTCAAGTCTTCTAATTCACGTACGGAGAGATGCAACCTTCTGGTGAGAGCTTCCCGCAAAATGGCTGCTGATGGGAAGGGGACGAGTGAATTCGGATGAACGGTGTCTTGTGTAGGTGAATGTAAGTGCGGAGGTTGAAGCGGAGGGACAGGAACGCTGGGTAAGTCACCGACTTGGAAACGAGCGGCGGCAGAATGGTTGTATTGCTGTGAGCGGGAGGAAGCGTGACATGCCGTTGAGGAGATGCAAAAGGCACACGTGCCACTTTGATCTTCACTGACTTAGAGGAAGGCATGCTAGTTTTCACAGAGCGGATGTGAGACGTACCAGGAATAGCCAGGACTGCCTCCGTAGCGGGATGTCGCGGCTGAAGAGGAGGATGCGGAGGGTGTTTGCGTGAAACCTTCGTCTGCATCCATGGTTGTTTCGAGGCAGGATCGGGCTGCTTGGTAGATGACTTTCGTTGTTCTGGAGAGGTTGGCGTTGTACGAAGTGATGCCTTCCGTTTTAAGGGTGAGAAGGTGCGAGAGCCTTCGAGGGCCCGATGTGCAGGCTGACATGGAACGGGTGGTAGTATGGAGCCGGAGGTGCTTTTCTTCGGTGACCTTTTAAGAGTTGAAGTGCTGGGAAGGTTTTGTGGTGTGGAAGAACAGGAGGCAAGTTCAGATGACAATTTCGTGGTCTTTGGAACGGCGGAGGCGGCTTCTTTTTGTAGTTGTGCTCGGTCTGCACGCTGCTTTACATAACTGTTGGTGCTATCGTATAGTAATCCAACGAGAAGGTGAAATGCTAACACATTCTGCATTTTTTAGTCCAACCATCGCACAAACGATGCCTTTGGCAGCTTGGATGCGGGTCGAATCTTTTCTTTGTAGAGACCACTAAAACCTGGACATCTACAAGGTTTTGGAGAAGGAACGTTGGGTAGGAGGATGAGATCGGCTTGCGGAAGATGAACTCGATCGTGATTGGAATCACTGGACGCGGAAGACTCCACTATGACGGAGGAACTGTGCGCGAATGACGGTTATTACAAGCGGGAATTTGAATGTTGGCGGTTATGACGTAGAAGGTGTGCCGTCTGGTGGCGGAATTGTGAAAGGGGCTGAAATGGCAGACAGGAGGTAACAGCCATGCTTGTAGAGGAAGTAAGGAAAGGCTGAATAGTACGATGGAAGGATGGTGCGTCAACGAGGGGCAGCATGTTATCGTATTTTTTTTTTTTTTTTTGGTAGAATGTTATCGGAGGTGTCAGACGGATGTGAAGGCAAGTGGAGATTAATGCTATCAGCCTGGTAAAGTTATGTGACGGCGGAGGAAGAGGGAAGCGGAGGTGTCCGCCGAATTTGAAGCAAACCCAGTGTTGATGAAAAGTGGGAAGTAGAAAACATGAAGGCAGAGAACAGGCGAAAGAGGAAGGATGTCGTATCCCAAATTGTATGTAGTGCCAGTAGTGCGGAAGAGCCGTGAAGGGCTGTTATATCCAGAAGGGAGTGAAACGGAGGAGCCGCATGTGTCGGCGACCTATGTCCAAAATACAGGAAGGCAATTCCGATAGCGGAGGTCTGTAGTTAAGGAAGAGGCGAGGATGGTGGTGTAAGGTTCTTCGTGCAAGAAGGCCGAACGGATGAAACTGCCGGTATACCCGAGGTGGTCGGCGTTGCGGAAGCTGGTAGAGATGAAAGAGGTGTGATACCTGTCACTGTAACAGGATGATGTCGCAGAGTCGAAGGAGAACATGGTGTGAAGGAGAGAAAATCCGGAGATAGAGGTTCGAGAATAGTAAATTGAACATCATAATGAAGGTCTTCATCGCAAAGCAGGTTTAACGAGTGAAGTGAGGAAGTGGAGGGTCCAGAGGCCGGAAGCGGAGGATGATCTCAGGAGGGAAGGTTCGGCTTCAGAAGTGGCCTGTTGAATGTTGGAAAAAGAAGCGGAAGAATGGAGGAATGGAGGCTGGAGGTGAGCGGGGATCTGCGCCAAGAGGAATTTTAACCAAAGGCGACGGCAGCAGTGGAGGCGGAAAAGACGAGGTTGGTGCACACGGTGCGGAAGAGGCTTCCATGGTGGAAGTTGTGAAAGAAGACCCAAATTTCCAGAAGGTTCCCCTCTGGGCAGCCTAAGGGAAGTGGGAGGAGAGTTCAGGATAAACCACGGAGGGTGGTTGTCGAGGCTGACGGCAAAGGCCGGAGTGCGCCTAAGGAAGGCAGCCAGAACGTCGCAGAGGTGCCTGAGAAATATAGGGATGGCGGAGGGAAATGTGGCCCTCCCCTGATGAAGGAACAAAGTCTTCCAGTTGTGAGGGTGTGAGAGATTCGCAAGTCCGAAACGAGTGAGTGTTATGATGGGCAGGATCCGACGGAGTGGAAGCGGCTTCGTAATGAGGAGAGCGGCGAACCATGGTCAAAGACTGAGAAACTGTAGGTCGTGAAACGGAGGCGTAGGCATGTAAACGGGACACATCATCCAGGATCAGTGGATCCCGAAAGGGAACAGCAGACGAGGGGCTTCCCGGCGGAAGGGAAGGTGGATGTGGCAAACCCGAGCACGGCGGAGGAGAGTCGTTGTGCATCAAGGCAGGTAAAATTGCCCGGAGGGGCCACGGAGGGCGGAAGTCGGAATGGAGGGGCCCTTCTGCGGGGTGGAGGTATGCAGAGGGCCAGGTGGAGAAAGCTGAGAGCGACCACACACGGCGATCGCCCTACGAGAAATGATGTCAACGGAAGGCTGTGCTGGAGCTTGTATAAGCCAACCGAAGCCAGCGCATGCGCAGTACCGTACGACCGGCAGGGAAGACAACTTTCATGATTCTAGGAGAGAAGCTCAAAAGGGAAGGAACTGGTATTAAAACAGAGAATATATATTTTCGTCGGCTATAAAAACACTTTCTAGTTCAATCCCAATAACCAAAAACAATATATCATCTTAACGGTTAGAATTTAGATTTATTACAATACACATTCCAATTATTTGTAGTGAAGAACATACATGTTCAATGTGGCCTCCCTTGTGCTGGCAAGAACAACAGTGAGAGTTAGAAAAAAACCGTTTCTACAGTAAATCGCCTAATAAACGCCCTGGCATTGCTAATGCCCACCCCCCAAAAATACCTTTAGGTCAGAAATCGTGTAGTAGCCTTATTAATGCCCCCCCCCCACCCATCTTTTTTTTTAGTGAATCTTAAAATTGACAAAGTTTACCGAAATCAACGTTTCATCCCCTTAAATCTTGGTTGTTCTGCAGCAAAATTAACGAAAATATTCATAAATTTAACAAAATCAAATTTAATCCAACACGATTCACGGGAGCATTTGTAATCACGGAAAAGTCGGCAATATTAGGCCTACATGATCGATCATTGATGTGCGTAATATAGCTTAAGTCTAGCGAAAACGTTAACTTTTTCTTATTTATTCTCAAATGTAGTTTATTAAATCATCCACCTTCCAATATCTAACTTAATTCAAAGCTAAAATTAATTTCTAACCATCACCAACCTACAAAACAGCCACGCGATTCACGACCGGAAAACGCCAAGCAGAGTCACGTCATAACGAACGCGATGGACTGGATGTTTCAAGCGCTTCCCGAGTCTGGACGAGTGGAACCTCAGCGTCCACTACTGAGGCTCCTCGGGTCCAGACCTACGCGTCCACTTCCGCCAGAACTTCCGTCTTGGACGGTAATATATAACTGTATGGTGATACATTAGTCAACCCACACATTTTGCGGTGGTGAATCACGTTGTGTTTTGGAGCTTGGTGATGGTTAGAAATTAATTTTAGCTTTGAATTAGGTTAGATATTGGAAGGAGGATGATCTAATAAACTAAATTTGAGAATAAATGAGAAAAAGGTATAGCGTTTTCGCTAGACTGAAGCCATATTACGCACATCAATGGTCGATCACGTAGGCCTAATATTGCCGACTTTTCCGTGATTACAAAATTAATGCCCCCGTGAATCGTGTTGGATTAAATGTTGTTTTCGTTAAATTTATGAATATTTTCGTTAATTTTGCTGCAGAACAACCAAGATTTAAAGGGTTAAAACTTGATTTTGATAAGCTTTTAGTCAATTTTACGATTCACTAAAAAAAAAAGATTGTGTTAACGCTAGATTGAACCCCGATCACACACGTGAATAATCAACTTTACCATGATGGATTTAGGCCTAACGGTCACCCCCAAAAATACGTTAAGGTCAGAAATCTTGTTTTAGCTTTGTTAACACCCTCTCTACTTTTTTTATCAAATTAATTTTAGTCGCCCATGGGCATTTAATAGGCGATTTACGGTACTATGAAAGTTCATGTTATATTGCACGAGTTCGGAACCGCGAGAGCCAAAACACCGAAAAACCTTAAAATATCCCGAAGATAGTGGTGAGACGTAATATTCACCTCCACACGAATTGCTGAAAATTTGCGGAATTTTTTACTTATTTCCTTGTTGTGAGATTGTGTGTATTTGAATTGGTGTTATGAAAGTTCATGTCTTGGTACAGACGGAAAAACACTAACGCTCAATTTCACAAACACATCAGCATGGGTCTGTTTCTTGCTAATTTTCGACAGACAGGTGGGACTAAAGTCTGTCTTCATTAGGCTTGCCAGGAACTCCATTCACTCTTCCTACAGACTGCAGCCTTCATGATTTGAATTTGGGAAAATCTGTGGCCTCCGATATTTATCACATTGTCCCATGTCATCACTCAGCAATACGACACGGGACAATGTGATAGATCGGAGGCCACATATCTTCCCAAATTCCAATCACGGAGGCTGCAGTTCTGTAGAACAGTGAATGGAGTTCCTGGCAACCCTGATGATGACAGTCTCGCCTGTCTGTTGAAAATTAGCAAGACACTAAGCCGTGGTGATGTGTTTGTGACTGAAATTCACCGCTAGTATTTTTCTGTTTGTTCTAAGAGCGAATTTCGTTGTCAACACTGTCGATGATTGCACAATGTTTGTTTTCAGTTCAATAGGGTTTGTGGGTAGTTCTGGATGGGCCGTCGTGTGTTGGATTAAGCCATGTCTTGGTCTGAATGGTATTGCTGTTGCAGATTTCAACTAACAATAGCCACGTCTTGTTCTGTTAGACCCTTTGTTCAACCAAAACTGTTAACCAATAAGGAGAGAATGAAAATGCAGTGATTGTAACATTACAGAAAGCAAAATTAAATTGATAGAGCTTTAAATCCAAACTTCTAACCATTGTTTTTGTTAAAAAAAACACAAATTAGCCTGCACTGAAAAAAACGGCAACCGGTATAGTTTCGTAATCTGTACTGACACTTCTGAAGAATGTGGATATTTCTTATTCCACCGAAAATTCAACAAGTAGACGACGGTGTTGTGTATTCGTGAGTTTATTCTCGATTCTATTTCCTAAAATAGGAGTGCTATAAAACATTGAAGATAAGTCGCGAAAAATAAAGTGTACAAACAAAAAATCGATGCGGGGAGGGCCTTTTTGGAGCGAAGCCAGACCAAAGGCTACGCAGAGCAACATCAAGAATTCACTCCAATGCAACCATTGTATCCACATCAATTTAAACCAGATTTTATACATTGATAGTGTTACACCCAAAGGTGGTTTTAGCAAAGAAAATTTTGAAATTGGAAATGTTATTAGGAACAAACAATGTGGTAAAATAATGCACAGGTGGTTTGAGCTCACACCAGTATTTTCTCACCAGTAGTTTCCGAAGCACGAAAATCTACCGTGTTGGTAAATATCAAGACGGATATAATGCGTGCTCAAATTTCTGTCAAGATGGATGTACTGCATGCTCAAATATCTACCAAGATTGATGTAATGCACGCTCAAATTTCTGCCAAGATTGATATAATGCACGCTCAAATTTCTGCCAGGATTGATATAATGCACGCTCAAATTTCTGCTAAGATTGATGTAATGCGCGCCGAAATTTCTACCAAGATGGATGTAATGTGCGCAAAAACTTCTGCTAGCATTAATTCTCAACTGTAATCCAAACTTAATGCTTTCCAACAGAAATTATTTAAAGTTACGGGTGCTTTGTCTGCTGAAAAACCAAAGTCACAGAAGCAAATGGACAAAGAAACAATATGCCGAAAAGATGAACCACAACGCTGTCTCCAATGCAACACGGGCAGTTTGCATTCACTTAGCTCTATTCTGTCAACAGTGTGACTGATGACGCCCTAGTTAATTATGTGTCATAATCTAATGCTGCGTGCAGTTTTCTCATGCAGAGCTTCTTTACAAAAATGAAGCAATATTGTGAAAAACATTTTTTTTGGTACTTTGTATTAGCAGGCACTAGACACAACCAAATTTCTAATATTTTCATATGTGGAGTGTGGACCCAACTGTCGAAAATAGTGTATGCTGTTTAACTTACCGAGATTAACCTTTTTGGGTAGCGGATTTTGTAAACCTATAATTGGAATAAAAAAAATACAAATTACTTACCCAGAGGAATTCCCCTTCCAATACCAAATAATCCAAACTGGGTAGTATGTGGCACTGGCTTGGGTCCCATATTAACACAGATGTTAGCCGCTAGACGTGTAGGGGCAGAATGGAATATATTTGCAGCTATGCGACCTGTGAAATTCAAAGTTAAGGTGTTAAAAAAAAAACGTCTGGAAAAATTGAGGTCACCCCAAGAAAAAAGTGAGGTTCTTGGGCATGTTCCTCCAATGGCAGATTTAAACAAAGATACCAGCTATTGGGATTCTTAACCAAGCTTCGTATTCTGATTTGTGGTTTTTGCTAAATACAGTAACCTTACAAAGGTTAAAAAAGGACAGACTCGATATTTTTGTTATGACCCATGCGAGACAAGCTTTTGCAACATTTAAGTAGGTTCGTAGCAAAACTGTCATGTAAAGGGTAAAAAATAGGAAACATTTACTGTTTGCAACATTCACATCAATTCGACATAATGTTACAAAACTGAGCCGTGAAGGCAACACAGAAGCAGGCACCTTTATGCTTTTATTTCAAGACAACCAATAATCAAAAATCCTCAAGAAAGGTATTAAGGTGGTGTTTGGAAGGAGGAAAAAGTGGGGTCAGGCACCCAGCACCACGCAAAATTGAAATTTTTACCAGGGTAAAGTACTTACCCGCAGGAAAAATTAATTTCGCCTAGTGGAGAATGACGAAGCCTGTTCTGTTATGTGTGGGTTCACGCTCTCACCAATCGGCACCTTGTCACCTACGTCACACTGCATATTTACGTCAGTAATTTTTGCAAAAATAGGTGAAAGTCCACCACTATCGTACCTATTTCCGCTCCCTCTTCCCCACTCACCACTCCCTTTCCAAATACAGATTCCGAGCAATGAGGCGGGCGGGAAATGAAATGTAACAGACTTCGTCGTTCACCATTAGGAGAACTTAATTTCTCCTGCAGGTAAGTACTTACCCTGGTAGAAATTTCTCCTTCGTGGAGACCTCATCGTGTTACGTATGGGATAGATTTACACCAGTGTTACCTACCCCCCGAAAAAAAATTCCACATTTCAAGTTTACAGTGAAACCTCAATCAAAACTGGTGGAGGGCACCACGTTGATGGGCACCCTAGGGTTTAAAGTGGCACAACAACCGTTAGCATTTTCTTTTTAAAGTCCCATATGTATCTTAGGCCAGTCACGCGATTCGAGCCATCATTCTGTTGGTTAGGAGACGAGGACGCTAACCACTGGGCTGCTGTCAGCTTGTTCCCGGGGACCCTTCACAAAGCTGGCGACATGTGTTGGGACTTAATTTTTGGCCTGTTTGTAGTACGTATCCCGTAGAATACGATCCCAGATTAAGGGTTAAGGGGGGTTGACGACATATCTGGTGGTGATGATGGGTCCCAGATGGTGTGGTCCATTGGATTACGTCGTTATCTCTCGCAATGAGAAGACTGGCGTGCTCATTTAAGATGTGGTTGCGAGGATTTCCAGAATCAGGGCGATTTTGTGGAAAGCCTTTGACGTTGAGATGAACTGTGGCACACGTTGCAGTGATCCTGATGTTGTGGTCGATGTTTAAACTTCATAAGCGTTTAAAATGAATGTCTTGATCCAGGTGCGTTCATTCTTGCAGAAGTTTTACCGAAGTCTTTGTTGAGGGAAAGAAGCAGTTGATTTCGTCCTTTGCAAATTCGTTGCTAACAATCCTTTCAATGAAAAAGCGTAGAGCACATTCAGGACCGAGGAGATGGACAGGTTCGTCACCAATTGTTTGAAAGTGCAGAAAGAATAATTGGTTTTCACTGCTCCTAAGGTCATTATGTCTTGTTCGGAAAGAAGGTCTTGGCGTTAAGCAAACAAATGCTAACACGTGTGAAGTGCTTCATGTTGGTCCCAACAACCTCCAGGCTACCTATTTTCTTGGAACTGAGCAGCTCCCTGAAGTCCACGAGGTCAAACGTAACGTAAGCGTAATGTTTACCTCAAATCGTAAGGTCACCAGGCAATGTGCTATTGCTGCCCGACGCACTAATATGCTGCTAGGCCGCATCAAGAAGCATTTTTCTTTCTTCAGTACCATCTCCCTTAAAACACTCTACACTTCATACATCAGGCCTCACCTTGAATATTGCATCCAGGTATAGAGCCCTCAACTTATTAACGACCAGCGCATTCAGAGGCGTGCTACCAAGCTTGTTCCACAACTGCGTGCACTTCCATACGATGCTAGGCTCAGGGAGTTTGGACTTACGAGCCTTTACGACTGCCGCATTAGAGGTGACCTACTTCACACCTACAAAATTCTGAATGGGACTGATCATGCCGAGGCTACAGGGTTCTTCACCTTGGCCCCCTCCGTTGGCACTCGTGGACGCTGCCTCAAGTTGCAACGCACACGTGTAAACACCAATGTCGGGAAGCACTTCTTTTCTTATCGTGTGATTGACCACCGGAACCGGCTTCCTCATAATGTGATTGAATCCAGATCCGTTAATGGCTGGAAGGCAGCCTATGACAAAACACTTTCTGCCAGGCAGAGAACTCTCTGCTCATCCAGCCATAAAAGCTTGACTTTAGTTGTGCATTTTGTTTAAGTTTAAGGATGTGAAGTGACGGTTGAAGAACAGGAAGCTGGGTCAATCGGCAAGGCTTGGAATTCACTGCAACGCAGACTAGCAACCAGGGTGGTCAGGAACAGTTTCACGGATGAGCAGGTTGGTGTTTGCTGCGTTAAGAGCAGGGATCTATGCTTTAGAGAATCCAGGATGATTGATGGGTACCTTGTAGGGAAAAGCTTGAAGGTTTGTTGGGCAGTTAACTTCAAAGGATTTGATGATATAGGACATGTAAAGGTCTCTGTGATGGCTTTACTTGTAGTCTGATGGCTGTCCTTCAAGAATTCCAGGTTCATTGATGAGACTATGATTGTGGTCACCCATGCAGGGTCGAAGTGCTAACTTTGGGTGGAATTGGGTCCCTTTCCATTGTGATGGCTGATCTGGAATGTCTAGATGACTTCTTGGATCGTCGAATGAAAGATTAGGAAGTTGACGGGACCATAAGTCGACGGTCAGTTCGGGGCTGAAATGGGAAGATGCCCCGAGATGAGTCCATTTTCAGAACGGCCCCTTTGATAGAAGCTTGAACCGAGGAGAGCTGAATTCATAGATGTTCTGCCGGTGATGTGAAAAGGTTGTATTGTGTAGTCAGGATGACCGTGCAGTTGGAAGATCACCGAGATGTTGGGAAGTGTTGGTCAAGTGGGAAGATTCCTTGCTTGCTGACCACTTCCCTGAGTGTTGAATGTGGTTGTGAGTTTAGAAGTCTTTAATTCTTGTCTGGTGAGAGCATAATGTATGCCCAAGCGAGTTTGAAGCTCCCAGAAGGAAGAGTTCTTGAGCTGGGGTGAGTTGACAGTTTAGGAGGGAATCGTGTGAAAGGACGTTTGCTGGGATCAGTTCCTGATGAAGATGAGCAAGGGTGGTTTTGAGTTCGAGTGCGATGTTTCCAGGTGCTGCATTGGGCCCGAAGGTGATCTTTGAAATTCGTTGACTGCCTTCGTGCATGAAAAGAAGGGTGTTGGGTCGATGCATGTGACTGGACGTGAAGGTAGGCATCTTCCCAGTCTGTTTGAATGGTGTAGTTTTGCCATCTCGAAGTGAAAATCTCCCTCCTCTTGAATTAGAGGAGTTTAGTTTGAAGAGGAGTCTTATGCGCCCGACTTCTTTGTGTGAAGGGAGATCAAACTGTCGAAGCCTGGGCAACGGGTATCCAAGATTTTTGCTGACAGGAGTCTTTCGTGACGAGGTCCTGGATTCCGGACGAAAGGCTGCGTGAAATTGATGAGGCGAATTCCTTCCATGCTGGTGAAAGGTACGTAGGTGGTCTCCCATGAAGAGATGCATCCGGATGCATGCATGCATGATGCATCCAAGGCTTGGCGCCAGCGGAGAGAAAGCCTTGTTGTTTTTGTAGCTGTTCACTTTGCCTTGATCAGATGTCCCTGCTGGTTTGGTGATGTGGCGTGGAACTTTGAGCCTTGTGGAAAAGTATGGGCGGCTGCTTTGGCTCGGTGTCTTACGGCAGTCGTCTGGAAGTGACCCAATCCTCGGGGTGAGTTCTGAAAGACTGCGTCGCCTGGAGATTTCATGTGGAAAAACGAGTGATGTCATGAGGCTGAAGTGTAGAGTTGATTGATCAGGAAGTTGGGATGTATAGTTTGATCCAGACGAAAGCTTCTTACCTTGGGCGTTGATGGCGGTGAGTGTCGGTTTGGAAGGCGGCCCGAAGTTCGAGACCAGAGGGAACTTCGAGCTTCTCGGATGAATGTAGGGCCGTTCCAAAATTCTTTCTTCTTCCAGTCGTTTAGAATTCAGAGCAAGATTGGTTTGAATCTGGAGACGGCCCGAGAGCAGTCGGAAGAACCGGGTGAAGGTTTCGAAGAGCTTCAGCAGGTCATGAGAGTACGAAGCTCCTGATTGCGGGCTTGGAGCGTGACTTGTTGCTGCCTAGTAAAGCCAGCTTCCTGCAAAGGACGTCCCGGGGATCGGGGAATCGCAGACGCCGGAAGGAGGAGCAGCGATGGTCGGGTCAATGTGGTGGTTGATCATGGTCGTTGAGGACGACAGAGGGTGGAAGGGTTTGACACATTAGGAAGTGAAGATGACAGCACCAGGATTCATCGGTGACAGGCCGGGCGAAGGGGTGGTCTCCCCGAGTTGGAGGCTGCGTGTTGGGAAGACGTCCTCTTCAGGAAGGGGAAGCGGGATCGCTTTGGCAGCGATGCTGTTCAAGAACTTGAGTTTCAGTGGGAAGGGTCCTCATCGAGCACTAAGCCAGTCATTGACAAGAGAGGAACAGAGTTCAAGTTAAGGCAACGGCGATAGGGATGGTGGAGGGTCTGTGTATGGAATGCAGCATTGGTTGATGTTGGCGATCGAGGGAGAAGGGAGCCAAATGGCAAGACTTCCCTGCAACAAGCACTTGAAGACACGGCTTATGCCAGTGTTGGAAAGAAGCAAGGATGTCTTTTCCTGGGGAAAGAGGGCAGGGAATGACTGTGCATGTGGGATGATCCAGTGGAATATGCTGAATGACAGCGCTTGTGGGAAGATCCAGTGGAAGATGCTGAATGATCCGAGGGAAGATCCAGTGGAACATGCTGAATGACAGTCCTCGTGGGCAGATCCGGTGGAGGATGCTGAATGATGGTCCTTGTGGGAAGAGCCAGTGGAAGGTGCTGAAGGACGGGCCTTGTGGGAAGATTCAGTGAAAGATGCTGAATGAATGGAGGTTTTTGTGAAAGATCCAATGGAAGATGTTCCACGACGGTCCTTGTGGGAAGATCAAGTGGAAGATGCTGAATCAAGGTCCCTGTGGAAAGACCCAGTGGAAGATGCTGAAGGACAGTCCTTGTGGAAAGATCCAGTGGAAGACGCTGAAGGACGGTGCTTGTGGGAAGACAAACAACTTTATTCTGCCAGCGCTTCAAACCAAACTTGATACCTGGTGGGCACTCCATCCGCACGCAGGCAGCGAGTGACTCGTAAAGGTCAGTGGTCGAGTAGCACGACAGTTACTATTTTTCATATTTGAAAACAACAGCATGTGACTGTTCATACTTTTCTAGTTTTTTCGAGTGTCTTCTGAGGATGAAGATCGGAGTCTCTTCGAAAATTTAAGGGATTTAATGCTTGTTAAATCTTGAGTGGAGGTGGGAGGTGGGAGTGGGTGGAGGTGTAGTGTAAATATGTTTTTCTCTGTTAACTAATGAGAAAAAAAAAGCTATAATGTAGAAGCAGTAACCTTCATGTGTATATAAGATTTGCTGTGAGAAGGAGGAGGTGTGGACTTGAGCAGTCACTGCATGTAAACGGAAAACCAAGCGGTGAGGTGGTCAGTGAAGCTTTCGAGGTCTTGTCTTCGAAAAGATTTCTTCGTCTTGTGAAGGGTGGAAGACGGTTCATCGTTGACTGCAAGGGACGGGGAAGCCGAAGCGGAGAGAGGTCTCGGAAGAGAAAGGAAGGTGGAAGTGACGATGCCGTGCCAGGAGGGGAAGGCGACAGGGTGACAACATTGTAGTGAAGGTGGAATCTTCTTGGAGGAAGCATCCTTCGGCGTGCCTTTGGATCTAGCAATCGAGTGGAAGGTCATAATTTTTGCGAGGCAAAGAGGGAGGCAGAAGCAGGAAGAGCGAAGATGCAACGAGCGGGAAGAGTGGGACGAAAAACGAAAGCATGGCTATGCAGCATCTTGCTAGAAGAAAAAGATGGCAACCGGCCACGCCTCGACGCTTTTATAAGGATGGGTGCTCATGCGTACTTGGGTTACCGAGCTGGACGGATCGAATCAACTTAAAATCCTCTAGGGAAGAAAGTCATTAGGGGAAAGGAATGTAAAAATTTACAGGAAATGGATATTTCCGAACGGCACATAGAAACCAACTTATCTTAATCCATGCCTACACACCGAGTTTCAGCAAGTTTACACGGCCAGTTTTTGAGCCCCGACCGTTTGACCCTGTGTGGGACAAGTCTGTCATTCAGCCTGTGAAAATACAGATTTCTAAATCTGCGAAGCTGATGCTCGCAGTGGTACACTTTTTGTTGGATCGACAGTGCAGTGCATCAGAGTATCTAACTATCTATCCTCTCAACCACTCTAAATGGCTCAAGCAGCACCAAGATACAATAACTCGGTACGACACCAACAAAGGACTTGCAGTACACCACAAAGACTAAGGCCATCCGACTGATTCTGAAAACATTTCACAACCGAACACAAAACATGAACCCAACTCACCAGCGAAGTAGCCTACATTGGGTGCAGGAAATCTCATGTTAATAATAATAATAATAGCAAGTTTATTACCACTATAAAAGGTAAAGGGTGATACAGGAAGGGATCAATTGATTCGCTAAAACCTGTCCCAAATATTAAAGTCACTAAGATTAAAAACATTTCCCGTACATTAAATGCTTCGACTGTCAATAGCGGCTCACTGAGACGAGCTATGACCTGGGGTTACGCTAGATAGCTTTAGGTACACCACCGGGATACTGCAGTTAACCTACATCAGCATACAGCTGCGTTGGCAAAATTCTTCCTGGATCCAGCAAAAGAGCATTGCCCCGATTGTCGTTGAAGCCACTTGCTGAAACAGCAAATCACCATCGCTTTGAAAATTAAAACAATCGTTATCACCAACTGAGCAACTAACTAAATTTCATCTGCAATGGGCCTACTTTACAATTAAGTATGGGAAAACACAAATGGTTGACTTGCACAAATTTTCTTAGATTAGCATGTGTACAAGAATCAAGAGAATTTGTAAACTGAGCAGTAGACCTGCCTGTAAATCTAAGGCTCACAAGCTTAATTCCCCACTCAAGCAATATGACACTCTTATAAACTTTGAATTCTAGAATAATTTGGTACATAAATTAGTTAACAGCAACATTTAACAAAATCTTTTGTGTAATTTTTAACTGAAGAGCTTTTACATTTTTTGGTTAAATGCATCAATCCCAATTAAACAAAAAATAAAGGTTAAACTTACTATTCTTTTGAATGTATGGAAAACCGCCCGTCGTTCCACGGCCAATTTGAGAACTGCATTCTTGCTCCGCAATACACTGCAATGAAAGTGAAGCAAGAAGTAAACTGAAAATCAGTTCCTACTTCCTAAACACAATTAAAACTTTTACCGAACCGATCTTACCTAGTCAGAGCCTGATCAGCACACATCAATAGTTGTTTAAAATTCGAATGATGGCAATCAATTGTTCATCAGAATGGATTTCTAATCGAAGATAGTCAAAAGTACAAACAAGCTGTGTGTTCTTTACGCTTCAGTTGCATTCTTTTCAAATAATTAAATTCATGATCGAAGCAACAATTGTTTTGTATAGGAGACACATTCGAAAGTTGCAGCCTCACTCGTACACTTGCTAACTCGTCGTAAATAACAATAAGCTGATAGTAAAATTATCAACCTAGTAGAAGGCACGCTATGCATTCATCTCCTCTTACACTGATTTTACCTATTGTTAGATTCGCACGACCTTATAAGGATGGGCGATACCAAATATTTCGAATACGATAGATCGGGGAGAAGTATCGTAATATATTGATACCAAAATATTTTGGGAAAACCACAAGCTATTCTGTCACAACGCACAGCAGTGGCACCGTTATATATTTGCCTCAACTGGGCCACTTTGACGTCCGTGGATGTGTCCTTGAGGACTGTATCAGAGTTGAAATTCCCTATGCCAAGTTGTGACAGTACAGGACTTTTCCCCAGTCAATGATTTCCTTAAACAAGCTAAACCGTCTACGAATTCCATATTTCTTTGCAAAGTGCAATTCCTACTGTCCCTATCCAACAATGCTGCACCATTCTTACAAATGCCATGTAGCAATATACTTTGAACTAAATAGGTCAAAATGTTCATTCTCGTACATAATATTCAAAAATTATTTTCCAGCTTGGTGGGGCAGCAAATTTTCAACATCTTCTCCCCACCCAGGTGTTAGTGGGGTTTCCAACCCTCTTGTCTTCGCTGGTTTCATTCTGGTTTTGGGTTCTTCCTACATTCGGCTGTTGAGAGTTTACTGAAGTTTTTGAAGATCCTGCTCCTCCATACTGAGTTATATAAGGCCTGCTGGGAGAAGGGTTGGATGTGTGTTCCATTTTTTTTTTTTTTTTTCGAGTTAGTGAGTTGGCCAGAGATGGATGCACGAGATGCAGGATGTTCAGAAATTAGGGAGGCTGGAGGTTCATAAGGAACACATATTTCAAGAAGGTGAACTAAATTTGACTCAATGGCACGAAGGTGGGTGCCCTTAGTGGTGTTTGAAATAACGAGTGCTATTGTGTTGCTTCAATTGATTTGGTGTTTTGTTTTGTTTCGGTTCTGTCTCGTGCATAGCAAGGCTATTTGATTATCTGAGGTGTTTGCGACTAATGTGATCCATGATTCTGGACTTGATACCACGCCACGCTTCACACTCGGCACGAGGGACTCTGCAAATGGTACTTTTAATTGCTGTGCTAGGGAAAGGGGTCACAGTTAGTGGTTTTAGTCTTCTGTACAGCCGTACTGGCTGAGAAGACTATTGCAACGACTTTGTCCATCCATCCGTCCGTCGCTTTTTTCAACTTCGCAACGGTACCAGATATTGACGACCATTGTTTACAACGTTAGATTCAGTGTGAGAAGTTAGTTAAATCACATGGCAAATTAAAACATCGTTACTTCCTCACAGCTAATAGACTTCTTCGACGTAACTAAACTAAATCATAACATTTGATCGTCGAATTAAAATCCTAAATTGAAATCCTCAATAAAAACAAATGGATTTTAGCTTCGTTTAAATAGTCTCATCGCATTGTTGCTTGAATGAATAGGCTTACCGAACCAAATTCTCCATTAGGCCTATCTGCTACTTATGAAATTAAAACTGCATTTTTAAAATCAGGCCTAAAAAATGAAAATTAGGCCTAGAATCATGTTACCACGGCAACGTCAAGTTGCTACGGTTCATTAACAGCGTCTCTCTCGTCACTTCCCTACTACCACTGATCTATATAGGCTACGTTGCGCGTTACGTTGTAATACTAAAAGCTAACATATTTTTAATCAGCAATTGTGATGGCTACTGCTTTTAGATTAGTATAATAGAGATAGCTGCTGCAGTGCACGATAGAGGCGTGCGCCTCAACATTGGAAGTGGGGGAACTGTCCAAAAGACCGGTACGACTAGGCAGTCGCTGTAGCCGCTTGTTTTCTTTTTTGTGTTATGTTTTTTGGTCAGTGGTTTCAGGCACACTTTATGGGGCTTCATAAACCAAACCATAAAAAGAAAAGCTATTCATTCCAAGATACAGACTTAACGAGCCGGGGAACACCAAAAAGAGGTCCAAGTGAGAATGTGGATCAAAACCAGACAAGCAAAACCATTAGAGTTGCCTTCACCAGAAACCTTACAATAACCATGTACAATCTATCCTCACAAAAAATGGTTGACAAAAAAACCTCAAAAACGCTCCAAACTTCAGGATAATATTTGGAACTCAAAATTCACACATCCTGAAAGAGTGCACAAATTAGGGTTGTGCCGATTAATCGTTTAAATGATAATCGTCTTCTTCACGATTAAACGTTCAGTAATTTTCGTTTAATACAAACCGAACCTCTGGCTGCCGATATTTGCGGTATCGGTTTCGGCAACTTTCGCAGAAATATCGATAACTTTAGAACCGTTCGAGATTACGACATGCAGTTCGCGGCGTTTCGCTCAGGAAATCACCGAGTATCTTCCTAGCTATGTTTCAACTGTGGGTTACTATGTAAATTTTATTTTATTTTAGTAATTATTGGACTTTTGCAGAAAACTACAATTTTTATGAAAAATTGGGGATACAATTTTGGATATCCGGTTCGGTATTGGTATCTGATCGGTAAAGTTGGTACCGGTGAGCCTTATTTAAAATATTGGTTAATTTTATTTTTGATAATAATTTCTGAAAGCATTCTGAACACAACCTTTCACACAGCAAACCCATACTCAATACCGCTTTGACCCTACAGATGTCCGATTTACTCAAAAACTAGGAAGAAGAGATTCGTATTTGTGGCTTTAATTATGGGGTCACACTGTTATCGTTGTTTTCAAGCTGCAGCAATTTATAAACCGACACAACAAAATTTAATATATGAAACCCAAGTTTAAGTAAAAATTGTTGCTTTCTTGGTAGCGCTCGAAAGCTGGGATTTCCTTGTCTGCGATGAATGATATCGTCAACTTCACTGCCTTTATTCCTCCCATAAACTGCTCCGTTTTCGATGTGTGTTTTGTAACTCCTTTAGCACTGCGACCTATGATTGGTTCTTTCGTGGAACGATACCTTTGAATGAATCGGAGCACTGCCTTAAGTGACATCACGCGAAGCAAGTTTTTGGACGAAACGATAAAAATGGAGTGGACGCGAAAGTATTAAACTTAAAAATTATTTGGGGACAGGGATTAATCGTTAATCGCTTTTTTTAACCTTACGGTAAACGTTTAGCCGATTAGTCGGAATTTTACAACCCTAGCACAAATCCACTGACCAAATAAACACGGAAAAGAACAATACCACCACCTGAGAACCCTTTGCCTAGCCACAAATGCAATATAAGCAGTAAACATCCATCTCACCAACCCAAAACCAACCAGAAAGACGAGCCACCAGCACAAGATCCAGCCCCTTCCGGACTAAACATCGCCACTGGTTGGCCAACAATTAAAAGTACCAACTACAAAGTCTCTCGTGCTGAATTTTAATCAGTCTACATAGGAGACGTGTCGCCGTAATATCAAGACCAGAACCCTGGATCACATTACGGCCATTAACACCTCAGATGAATCAAACAGATTCCTATGCACCTGAAAAACAAAACAGCAAATCAATTGGAGCAACACGACAGCATCTTTGTGCCCTTGAGTGGATTTCAATCAACCTCCTTGAAAAAGGCAACATGCCCCTTATGAACATCCTGCACCTTGTGCATCTATCCCTGGCCAACCTGCTTCACAAACAATGGAACACCAGAGCCAACCGTCCTCCCAGCATGCTTTATATAGATCAGAGGGGAGGAGCGGGAACTTCAAAAACATTCAACAACCTCTAAACTGCCGAAGGTAGTAAGAGCATAAAAGAACGAAACCAACTCTTGAAGACAAACGGGTTGGAAACCACACTAACATCTGTGGAGAAGATCAAAAAATTCGCTGTCCAAGTTGGAAAAGGAAATTGAATATTGTGTAGAGTGAACATTATGTATCTCCCAATTGCAGGTGGTATTCATCAA
>JAHWFP010232378.1:4614-17668 GCA_023313725.1 Lithobius niger | reverse complement strand
AACTATGAGAGTTGGAAGACCGACATGAGGTTTGCCCTACTAGAAAAAGGCTTATGGGGATTTGTCGACGGCACGGAAACACACCCAACTGGAGTTCCTGGTGATAAGGAAGCAAAGTTATTAAAAATGCGTGCAGAAAAGGCTCACGCCATGATTTGTCTACTAGTTGATAAGGAACTGAAAAGTGTAGTAGTCAACACGACAACTGCCATAGAAGCATGGCAAACACTAATGGATGTTTTCCAACCCACTTCACGGGCTAGAAAGGCCAAATTAAGACGGGAATTTTTACTGCTGTCACTAAAGGAGTGGGAAGAAATGGCCATGTTCCTCTCTCGAGTAGACAAGGCAGTTATCGACTTAAAGGGAATTGGAGTTGACATAGGTGATGAAGAGGTGGCCTACCAGTATTTGGATTTGTTACCTCCCGAAAATGAACATGTGGTGCAGCAAATATGCCACATGGGATGATGCTACGTTTGTGCCAAAGCTGGTCCGAGAGCACCTGTTGTCAGAGTTTTCGCGAAAGAAAACCAAGCAACAAGAATCCATACACGACCATAGTGAAGACAGTTCAAGAGTGTTCTACATGCAATCTGGAAGGCGGCATGACGACAGGCCTGCAGCACATTTCCGTCGAGGAAACCCGTCCAGATTAACAAAGGATCGCCCAAAGTGTTATAAATGTGGTGATACTGTAACCGGCTTACATCGACGGCAACACGCAACCAACGGAGTCAGCGCTCGTTGGTGCACCTTGCCGTTAACAGAGCTGTTGTGCGCATGCTGCCAACCACCGCATACACGCGGGAGTTGGCACAGCGCCCAACAGTCGGGTGCGAGGGTGTCCTATTGTTCGACCCAGTTAGAACCGCCTCGCACTGGTTTTGCCGTAATCCACTGGTTTCGAGGCTAGAGCTCGAGCTGCTATATAATAAACGAGAGCTCGGCCGCTCACCAGTTGGTGTGGGAGCTCTGACTGAAAGGTTGGATCTCCAGGAGCCTACGTAGGTGTAAGCAGAAGGCCAAATTCTGCTATCAGCCTAATATGTAATGCTATTGTGTACAGTCCCCTAGCTGTGCAGTAAGAAGTGAATTAGGATTGAGCATTGTGCCTTGAGAATAATCGTCCACTTCCATAGCAACCCTTACAATACATCACATTTTAAAAGAGACTGCCTCCAAGTGCGATACCCTCACTCGTCCACAAATGTACCGCAGAGAGGTCCATCCTACAGAGGAAATCGCCACAGTGATCGTGCTGCGAGAGGAACTGTAAGGGTCACATTTATTGCAGTCACGAGTGCTACTGTGCCAGAAAGTTTAACTGCCAGTAGGGAGTGTGATCGCTGGTACTTAGATACTGGTGCGACGGATCATTTCTCAAGTCGACGTGATTGGTTCACTACCATTGAACCAGTTCATAACATGAAAGTCTCCTTAGGTGAGGGTTCGTCGAAAATCGAAGGAATAGGTGACATTGAATTAAGAACCATGATTGGTGGGTATTTAAGTTACATAACCCTGAAAGGTTCACTACGCTCCTAACCTAGCGAAAAATCTGATTAGTGTTTCAAAAATTGATATTGCAAATTACCAAGTCAGCATTGTTCAGGGTACGTTGAGTATTATTGATACTTACAAGGACACTGTATTGATAGCCAAACGTGTTGATATGCTGTATAAAGTAGCTAATCTTGTCAACATTGGTCCAACAACAAGTGGTACAAACATTGGTGCAAATCTCGCTGGTGCACAAAAAGATGATGTCAAAACAAGGCACTCAAGATTTGCACATCAACATGTCAATGGCTTGTTTACTTTAGGTAAGTCGGACGAAGTCGTCGGTCTGGGCAATCTGGGAGATAAACCTAACACAAAATGTGATGTTTGTGAAATAGCAAAATCCACTAAAGCATCTTTCCATGGATTTGACCATGTCAGAGCAGTTGAACCTTTGGAGCTCTTGCATTTGGATGTGTGGGGCCCCGCTAGGAAACAGTCGCTAGGAGGTGCAAAATATCTACTTTCAATTATTGATGATCACAGTAGATATGCCTGGATTTTTCCTATTAACTCATAACCGCCTGAAAGAACTTTCAGACCCTTTTTTTAGAGTGTACTTGGGTCGGTTCTCGGATTCGAACCGGCATTCTCTTGGTTTGGAGCCGACGACGCTGACCACTGGGCTGTGACTGCCCGCTTTGCTCGGGGTCCCTGGGGACCCCTCACAAAGCTCGCGCTGGGACTTAGTTTTTCGCTGTTATACGTTGAAGGCGTACGGTCGTATCTAGGCGGTTATGGGTTAAGAAAAAAAGTGACACATTTAAAACCTTTTCACAGTTTAGGACTAACATAGAGAGGGAACTGAATAAGAGGATAGTGTGCATCAGAACCGGCTTAGGAAAGGAATTTTGTTCAAAAGAATTCCAAACATATCTAATGAGCTAGGCATCAGGTACGAGAGGACAAATGCCTATTCCATGTACAGCGGAACGATATAACCGAACACTCATCGAAGAGGTGCGATCTGTGTTCATAGAGTCGGGACTGCCAAGAAACCTGTGGGCAGAGATAGCTGTCACTTGTACTCATCTCAAGAATGGTTTTCCTCATTCCGGGATAAAGTTTAAAGTTCCTTACTGTATGCTAAAGAAAGGAGACTATCAGTCCAGCATATAAAAGAGCTAGGCTCTAAGTGTTATGTCCATATTCCAAGCAGGGGGAGAGACAAATTAGAGCCAAAAGCACGGGAAGGTGTGTTAGTGGGTTATGCCATTAACACTCGTGGATATCGTGTGTGCAACCCTCTCGAATGTGAATCCAGTAGCAGTCGCCACTTGGCCAGTAAACCTTACAAAAGCACTCGCCATTTCACAATTTCTACTAGCCACATACCAATGACATCTTACAGGATGCATGGTTTTTCTAATTCATGCATTTACGAAATTGTAAACTTCTCTTTAACTCCAGTATTAATGAAGATAAAGCAGTTACGTAGCCCTTATAAATCTGACCATAACGCAGCAAACCGTTTGTCTCTAACTTTTACGGTTCCCCAGATATCGCTTTTTTGAGTGTCATTCTCTATTGCTAGTCGCCATTTTGGCGAGTAAGGTTAAATTTTAGGTCGCCAACTGCTGGTTTTCATTCGCCAAATGGCGAGTGGCGACCGACATTGGAGAGGGTTGCGTGTGTGGGATCCCATATCCAATCGTGTGTACGAAACAAAACACGTGAAAATCAATGAAAGCACCAAATGGCGTGATAGATGTTCACTTTCTAGGAACCAACAGATTCAGGAAGTTCCTCGCCTTAACTTTGAAGACATACGTCGTGAAGAACGGACGGATGACGGTGAAAAGCCTACAAGCAAAACTAATCATCTACCATGTGACGTTAGTAAACAATCAAGCCAAACTGAGGGACGCAGTGAAGAGCCATTAAATGATAGGCCTACTACGAGAGTAGATTTGAGGTCGTGGACAAGACAAGAAATTCCACGAAAAACTGGTGCTTCGCAAGGCAGAGTTGATGTTTACTACTACAATACAAGTGGTAAGAGGTATCGGAGTAACAAAGATATCCAGAAATATTGTGCTAAGAAAATGTCGCGTTTGAACCTATTTTTGATTTCAAGCCAACCTGTAGGGAGAAGATGAAGATGATTTTTTTGATGAATCCGTGGAAACCCAAAGTGATTCGTCCGTGGACAACTCATCTGAGGTACTTGAGGCTCATTTATGTTTGACAGAACCAATGACCTACGAGGAGGCCACGTCATCGCCTGAACGTGATTACTGGAAACGGGCGATGGATGAAGAAATCCAGAAATTTGATAAACGTGAAGTATACACACAGATTGATCCACCTGAAGATTGTAAAGTATTAGGGTCAAAATGGGTGTATAAAGTCCAAAAAGATGTTCATGGTAAGGTGAAACGATTACGTGCCCGGTTAGTAGTACAGGGCTTTCGTCAAACAGCCGGTGTCGATTATGAAGAGGTGTTTTCACCGGTTGTGAATTATGTTCTTATTAGGTTTTTCTTTATTTTGCTCGTAGTCATGCTGGGGTGGTTTGAGACACACTTGGATGTCAAATGCGGATATTTGTATGGGCCGTTTGAACATACCTAAGGGCTACCAAACACAAGACAACCGACTCAAGGTTTGGTTACTCCTTCGTACATTGTATGGCCTACACCAGTCTGGCCGAGAGTGGTACAACAAACTGTGTGTAAGCCTGCAGGATTTAGGGTTTAGCAGATTACTAGGCCTACTGTACATTGTGTTTACTGTCTTGGAAATGACGCTATACTATTATTTTATGTTAACGACTTGGTCTTATTTTGCAGAAACAAGCAGATTGAACAAAGTGTCATTGCTAAGTTACAAAGTGAATTTGATGTTGTCAGTTTGGGTCAGATTAGAAAATTGTTAGGGGTGGAATTCAAAAGATTTAATGGCAAGGTTGTTGTACATCAGACCTCGTATATTGAGAACTTAGCAAACAAATTTGAAGTCATCAATACCTGCAAACTAAGCGTACCTGTACCGGTTGGTACTATTATGAAGTTAGGTGGTAAAGAGAATTCAGATCAAATAGATTTTCCTTAGGCCATGCAAAGTTAAAAAAATGGTTCTCAGGCCCTCCTGCATCGATTTTTTTGTAAGAAATAAAAATAATTGACGCGGCATTAATTAGTGACTTTTTTAAAGTCATATTAGTCTCATCACTACTGTTGTATCAATATTATATAATCCGCTGCATCAACTAAAAAGCGTCGTATCAAATTATTTTTGGGGGGTTTCTGAAATCTGATCTATGCTTGCTTCGAATAAAAATTTCCGAAAAATAGCTTTTGAAATGCTGTGTTGAAGCAATCTGGCCATTCTTTTTTTTTAATGTGAGGATCGAGTCAACACCTTCCCTTTGAAGTAATATCTTTCCTTCACTGAGAAATAAAAGCTGTAACCACTATGTGGATGAATTGCTTTTGGAAGACGAACTAGTCGTGACATACACGTGTGCTGGTGTTTGTTTTAGTTCCGAAAACTATAGAAACTACAAAAACCGTAATTCAGGATGGCGTTAGTATTGGTGCAAACTGAATGTGGGACAAAAAATTTACGGGATTGGGGAATCTTAAAGCCAGATTTAAGTGCAAATCAACCATTTGAAAACGTCAAACACACCTTTGATAGTCATGACTTGTTCGTCCAATAAAAATGAGTAGGGATGGGACGGTAACCGAAACCGAAACCGAATTTTCGGTTTTTACTGAAAACCGAAACCGATTCGGATTTTGTGTCGGTTTTTCGTACGGTGTTCGAAAATTAAAGAATTATTTGTTGTTTTACATTTTTTTTTAATAATTATCATTTTCTACGTATAAATGACAGCAATGTTCCTAGCTATTAAAACGAAAATAGTAGAGGAAAATGGTGCCACAGCTATAACCATGGTCTACGACGCTGCTGAAAGTGAAAGCAGGAGTAAGTTGAAGCTAGTAATACAACTGTTGCAAGAAAAAAAATTTGGAAAATCTGGTTGGAGTGGATGGTGGCAAAAACCGAAACCGAGGTTTTTTGGGTGTGAAAACCGAAACCGGAACTGAAATCAAAAAATGAAACCGACCCATCACTAAAAATGAGTATGAAAAAGGTGTTTTTTTTTACCACAAAATGTATTAAAAAATATTTTAAAAGCCTCCTCCCTCTGTGCCCAAGAACCGAATGTGTAAAAAAAAAAAAAAGCCTCGTCCCTCGTCAGTTTTCAACTTTTTTGTGCCCGAGAACCACTTTAACTTTGCATGGCCTTATCGTTCATTGATTGGTGGCTTAAGGTACGTAGCCAGTCGTACAAGACCAGATATTCTGTTCTCTGTAACAATCATGTCGCAATAAAATACATGTTTTTCAGTAGACCATGTTAGAATATTGTTAGGTATTCTCAAATACACGTACGACACTAGGCATTATGCCATTGATTTGGCTTGCGTGGCAAATTCCTGCTTGTATACTTATTCCGATGCATCATGTGCTTCAGATAGAGATGCCAGGAAAAGTTTTGGCGGGTACATTGTTTATTTTGGTGGTGTACCAGTATCATGGAATTGTAAGAAACAATCTTGTGTAGCGTTAAGTTCTATGGAGGCAGAATATCTTGCTTTGGTGGATGCCATAAAAGAAACACATTGATTGTCTCAAACCCTTACTTGCGAACTGTTGAACTGTTTTGCTCAGACACCAATAGTGTTCACTGACTCACAATCGGCTGCTTACTTTGTAAAGAACGAAGTGGAAAATAGCCGATCAAAACATGTGGACATCAAGTTTCACTTTATACGCGATTGGTTAAACAAGGGATATTTTGGGTTAAGAATAAGATGTATCGGTACCACTTCAAACATTGCTGATATTTTTACTAATGGCTAAACAGCCAAAAGCTGAAAATTCTTTGCTCATCAATATTCCGCAGCAGCTCTGACTAAAAATAGGTACAAGTGTGAAGGCACTCTGTATTGTAAGATTATAACTGTATTGTATTTTTTGTACAGCATGAAAGAAAGGGGGAGTTTGTTAGTTGTACCTTTTTTTTTCTTACATGCTGACCATGTCTGATTGTACAGATCAGTGGTTGAGTGGAGGGTGGCCTTGCAAAGAGTGAAGGTTGGCCTTGCAGATATTGGTTTTTTGCTGACTGGCTGAGATTTTTTATCCTACCTTTATGGACCGTATAATTATTTACAGTAATTATTAATCAAAAGCTGAATAAAAACAAGGGATAGTGACAACAAGCTGCTGTTGCGATCTTACAACTTATTCACCCTCCGTAAACAAAACCTATTAGTTTATGCAAGTCATTTCTAAGCCAAACAAAAAAATTGTGTTGGTTTGCGTTACGCAGTTAAAAAAAATAGGATCGGTCGGTTGGAAAATTCTTTTTTTTTTGCACTGTTTTTTGTTAGGCTACTAGAGCCGAAAGTCTTTACTTCAAAAATTGTCATTTAATATTTTATTATGCAATAAAGATACATTCATGTTCACGGAGCAACATTTTTCCTTTTTCCATGAAGCATTTGAACCATTTTTGTATTGTAGGATGGAGCGTCAAAATAGGGAGGGGGATTTTTTTTTGTTGGACGAAAAAAAAATTTGAGGGTCGGTAGGGTAACGCAAACCAAAGCATTTTTTTTAGTTTGGCCTAAGGCTGCACCGCTACCGATACTGGATCGGTTGTCGATATTTGCGGTATCGGTATCGTCAAATTTAGCAGAAATAGCCTAACGATAACTTTGAAACCGTTCGAGATTACGACACGCGGTTCGCAGCGTTTTGCTCAGGAAATCACAGAGTATCTTCCTAGCTAGGTTTTAATTGTGGGTTACTATTTAAAATTTTGTTATTTTAATAATTATTGGACTTTTACAGAAAGTACATTGTTGATGAAAAATCGGGGTTACAATTTTGGATATCGGTACCTGTGGTCGGTATCGGCAAAATTTGTAAAATCCGATCGCTATCGGTGTCGGATCGGTCAAGTTGGTATCGGTGCAGCCTTAGTCATTTCGTTACATAAAGTATAAGCATTTTGAAAACTGAAGTTAGAGCAAAGATAATAGGTTGGTCCCACCAGGCTCTACGTAAATTATTTGTAAGCCATTCTGTATTGAATTGCAGATCCGCTAAAATAGCAGTCAGCAAAAGAAAATACTACTATTCAGTTAAATTTTGGGCTGGTAAATTTCTGAAAGTCCAGCATTTTTCAACAGGGGCCAGACCAGCATCCGGTACGAGATTATCCTAAATTGGCACACTGACTAGTAAAACATTTCTTTACAGTAGGCCTAGTACCTTTCACCACACAAAATAAAAGTAAAATTAATTTTCCCTGTTCAATGAGCAAAAAATAATCATATCTAACCTATTTTCTCCACGTAATAGATGTGTTAGGAAAAAAAGTTGTTTTAGATGGTATAGGCTAAACAATAATTTCAGTATAGCTTAAATGTACATGACATGAAATTTTCTGAAAATTTGTGTGTAATACGATTCAAAATAATCCTGCCATGGCAAGAAATCACAACCTACTCACGTTATTCTGTGGGCGCTACGAAGCAAATGTCTTATGTCTCGTTGCATGTTGGTGACCTCATTAAGTAGGAACTGAGAAAGGTTGAACAACTTCTAAGGTAGGCTGGGCAGGTCGGTAGTGTATTGGTTAAAGCATCCGGCCTAATATGTAGGTTTGAAGTCCTCGGTTCACGTCCGAACCTCGGCAGTTTTTTCTTTCGTCCTCAGACTAGTGGCCTATTTTCATGAGGTCAGTCTTAATGCTGACTATGTGCTTCATTCACAATCTAACGACTTTCTGATTTACTTTCAAAATGAAAATCCGAAAAAAAAATTATGAAAGGGAAGAGGGATGAGCCGTTCCTTTTTAGGATAATCTTTGTCTTCTTCAATGTTTCCTGCAGCCTACAATTTATATTAGCAAGAGAGACATAAAGGAGGGCCTGTAGGGCTCGACAGAGTCCATGATAATATTACTGCGTGTTCCAGCACTCCTTCTGAGTCGCGACCCTCAGCAGCCAAATGCGGAAAGACTGGCTGTAACTATTTTTTGGGATAACCAACGTTGAAAATATGCTGTATCAGTTTTAATCTACGTATAATAAGCGTATTTTCAACATGGACTATTTTTCAACTTGGACAAGAACAGTCGCCTATCTAAAGATAAGTGCCAAAAAGGCCACTTGTGCTACGATTAGTCAAGGAACATGGCAAATCCGCATGCAACGGTGTTTCAAGACCGTGAAGGGCAGTAGAACATAGCTTCTTCAAGGCTAGGCTGCGTAGGGTATAAATCACGTTTCATCTCGTGACTCAAATCTAGTTCATGAGACTACCAGAAAGTTGATGCCTTTTAGCGTTCCTTTGGCAAAATGGACAAGGCAACGACACCACTGCTTCTCTCCCACACTACCTTGTCACAAGGAATTGCATATAAGGCGACAGTTACTGCATGGATACTCCCACGTACTACGGACACCTTTTATAAATGCTCCTGGTATATGACGTCGAAAAAGCACCATGTTCCATTTACTAAAACGATGACTCTAAATGTAGTAATAAATCTTGAAATCAACTAGGTTTCTTTAGGACAATAACACATTCGATGAAATCTAAACAGACATGAATAAGCAAGTATTAATTTAACAGAATCACAACTCTGCCAATGGGGGCAACAATGTAAACCTTAGGTTGTAAGTGTTTGCCTGTAAATTTGTCAAACAAAATTTGATAAGACTTTTCTACCTCTCCATAAAGGTGGCTTGTAAGACTCCGACAGGAATTAATTTTTTTTTTGAGGGGAGGGTGACGAGGGAGGGGGGGTTTAAAGATCCTTGGTACGGGCCTGTTGCGTACCCAACTCTCTCCAAGCATCTAATGAGAAAGTGGAGCAACAATACCAGTGATGCTAAAAACCAGCAGCGTGCAGATCGGTGGTTTGGGTGCGATTTTCAACTTCATCGCAAGTACGTATCCCTGAACGGCAAAAGGATGTAAGCAGTTTCCCAAAGCAAAGAAAATCATGCCTAAAAATTTAAGAAGAAGAACGTTGCTTCTTCATCATCTACTATATTCATTGAAAATTTGCTATTAGCAACAGAAATTGTTGCTGTTTTGGACTTTGATTTGAGCATTACTTTCTATCTGACAGTTCTTTCGTAAATAGAAGTAAAAATCTACACAGAATTAGATATATATAATTATATAGGCTATAGGTGTATATATCTGTCTATATAGGCTATATATATATATAAATCGGAGTCGAATCAGTTCAACGACGCTTTACAAAGCGTCTCCAGGGCATGGGGAATTTGCCCTATTCTAAGCGTTTGACTGTCCTCAATCTAGACTCCTTGGAACTGCGCAGACTGAAGACCGATCTCATCTTGACATACCGTATTCTACATGGCATGCTGACCTTCCTTTTTTCGAGTCTTGCCCGGTCACAACTACACGTGGTCATTCCTTTAAGTTAATGCATCCGCAGCAGTTCAAGTCGGAATGTCGTAGAGCCTACTTTTCTGCGCTAGTTGTTCCAGCCTGGAACTCACTTTCCAACTTGGCCTTCACGAGCACCTCTGTGGCTCTTTTCAGACGACACTTAACCACAGCTATGCTTCGCAACTTCGTAAAAGGACCTGAGCATCTTCCCCAGGCTCCATGAATGGACCTTTAGCTTTTCTGATGCCTTACTTCTGTTTTGACGCCACGTTTCCTATGCACAGGGTTGGTGTAAGTGGGTCCAGGCCCCTTCCTTCTCCTAACCACTTAATGGGGGTTAAACAGTACTTATACTAAATAAATTTTTTTTGACAATTCCAAACTCTTGATCAAGAAAATTTGAATTTCAACAGCGTGGCTTGATAATTGTGTATAGATTGCTAAAGCTAACCTAGCTAACTGTGTGCGATTTCACTTTTGACTGAATCGACGCATGATTGTTGCATTTCTGTCCCCACCCTCTTCAAGGAAGGGTATTTTGCTGACGCCAGGTAAAGATTGCTTGCAGCAAAACTTGCCAGGAGTATGAAATTCTTATTTCGAGCCCTGCAGCATAGGTAGAAGCCAAAAAATAACACTTGTGATACGATTAATCCAGGCAGGCAACAACTCCACGTGCAACAGTGCTCCACGATCGTAAAGCGAGGAAGGAGATTTCTTCATGCCAAGGCCAGCTGGGGTAGAAATTGCATCTCACTTCTTGACTCAACATCAATTAATGCGAGCGCCAGAAAGTCGATGGCTTCATTCAGCACTTCTTTGGTAAAATAAGACTAGCGACGTTGAATGACCTGGTCTGGAGTCAGGAAGCGTCTCTCCCAGATGACCTTATAAGGGATGGAACATGAAGAATCACGCCATTTTTTTACACAGTAACTGCTGCTCCAAGTGGAGCACCAGCATACGTCTTGGAGCAGTGGAGCACCAGCCGTTGAAACTCCTTTCCTCAAAGTTCAAAGTTCAAACTCATTCTTCATTTACAAAAATTCATTTCAAAGAATAAAATTACGACGAAACGAATATCACCGTTTTTTGTTCGAAATTCTGAATGCCTCCACCCATTGGGTCTTCAACAGTTAGCCTAAAGCCTTAGCACTTAAAATATTAGGATTCGATTGGGCGCGATTTGCAATGGCGTATTTGTCCAAATCACATGTTCATTCATGCCCATTCCCATGATGTCACTGCGTCGTATACTCATCTGATCAAAGCCTCCTAAAAGTAAATTGGACAAATTTTAAATGTACACTTTTTGAGAAACTTGAGTGCAAAAATGTATTCCGACTCCCTCCCCACCCTCCATTTGTCTGTCTGTCCTTTAGCCACAGAATCATACCTTTTTTACTCTTTGGAGAACCACTTCATATTCCTTAAAAAATGCCCTGTGAAGAAGTAGGATTAATAGGTGTTTTAGAGGATGCTACTTTCTAACAGACTGCCTGCTTCCTCAGCAGTCCATCTCACATTAGAAGGCTTGCCGCGCGAGACTGAAGGCAACGACAAAAATGCTGGCAACGCAGCACGACGATAGGTGTTGATAGTGAAAAACCTCACTACAGGGCCACCAAACTGCGATAATTTGGGCTCGATCTCGAATGGAATCCAGTGTAGCTGTTCCTCATTCTGCTCACGTTTGACAGGTGCATTTTTGGTACGGACTTCTAATGGAAGATAGTGGGGGATTTAAAAGGAACAAGCCACGACCTCCTTGTGTGAAAGTTTGGTATGTTCTCGTGCACCTGGGCGCAATCTGCAAAGCTTAACAATACACCGCCGCTAGATGACACCATGGTATTTTCGTTTGCTTTTCAATCGGTGATAGTGCCACATTAATCATGATTTTAACGCGTTTCAGCCACTGGGGATCAATTTATAATGCATTCCGTGCAAGTTTTAAGGCAAGTTTTTTCCCCTAAATTTTAGGCAATATGCATAAAGTATACTTGTATGCCCAGCGTGGGCACTCCTGTATGTGCATTTGTGACTGCCTGCGTACTTACTGCATGCACAGTGATTGCAGCAGTCACGTTGGCACATTTAGTTATTTCGTTTTTCACAAACCAAACAGTTAGCATTAATGACTGGGTTCGAGTAGCAAAACTTGTAATCATTGTACTCAATCTGGTGGACGCCAACATGGTTCACCCCCTCCCCCAACACCACCTGGGTGAATTTTTTCGTCAGCTTTAGACAACCGACTTTTACGGCGTTTAGTACTGTTGTGTTGTTAAGTCTTTGGCAATATTATGAAGCTGGCGATGGGACAAAAACAGCATTCGTGTCAAGTGCGTGGGTGTTTGCGAATTACATAATAAGTGACGACACATGCGATTGGCCCGACACCCCCCATTCGGTTAGCCTACGCTACAATACAAACATAAATCTACTATTCCACAATTTGACTTATTTCAGAATTTGTTTTGTACTTGTTTGGAATTTTTTTTCACAATAACCTATTTTATACGCCTATACTTACGAGTTATTTTTATTATATTTACCTGATTTCTGTTTTACTAGCTTCACTTGAGGGCAATCTCCAGGCGTGGAAATCATAGAATGCTGCTAGCAAGTTGATGCTCACACTTTAGATTTGTGAGTAATTAGGATCAGTATTACGGTTTTACACTAGCTGATCACTAGCTAATCTCCTCGAAAAAAGTAGCAAAAGCGTGCAAGTATTCAGGCTCGTGATGCAGAGACGTACACCCTGTAGGCGGCCATGAAACAAAGTTCAACGTTACTTGTGATATCCAAGGCCAATTGAGATAAGTGGCGTGCGATTGGTGTGACTTCATTGTACTGGCACAAGGGTGTGTCACCGGGTACATAATAATTCGGGAATTCGGTCCCGTACAATTCGGTCTCAAAATTACAGCAAGTGCGACAATTCCGTCCCGTATAAAAAATAACCCTACGAAAATTCGGTCCCGTAAAAAAAAAAGAGAAAAAAAAAGGAAAAAGTGGCTTTATTATTTAA
>JAHWFP010232376.1:0-11317 GCA_023313725.1 Lithobius niger | reverse complement strand
AGTGCCCCTTGCAACTAACCCAGCTACCGGCTCCACCATAGAGTTATACACAACAATACTACGTTATGTCACTGCCGTATTGTTATGATGAGGTAAGAATTAGCGCCATATGGTGAAAGATTTTTTTTTTTTTTTTTTTCCCTTTTGGCTAGTTGGCTACCAAAAAAAAGAAATCAGCAAATAATTCCGTTGAAATACTTATTTAGTACTCACAGTCACCGATCCCAGCCATGGCTGCTAGGTGCCTTCTTTATACATTGGCAGTCATTTTAGAAGCATCAACGATTATGGTGATGGAAGATAATCGTCATTAGGCCTAACGTTACTATACTGGTCCAAGATAATGAACAATGAACGTGAACTTTAAAACTCGCATTGTCTATCAACAAAGAAGAATATGGACACACGCTAGTGTGTCACCGCCAAGTACACGAGATCTAATTGTTGTCTGAGGTTAATTATTTATTGTCAGATGTAAAAAGGCGGCTTAATAGCAGACAACGTCTTTTAACTGTAACGAGCTTATCCACCCTAAACCAAAACTGTTATAAGAGAAGCCGCCAAGCATCCAAAAAGGATTGGCCTTCGAAAGTAGTGATATCATTCAACCAGGGAAAAGTCGCCACGGTTAATTCTATTAGCAAAGTTAATCTCACCAACTAATAGTTCGACAGTTAAATGAAAACTAGCAAAGAACATTGCTAGTTGCTACCCGCAGTAGCAATCTTCAAGTTTTCATATAACGTCAAAAGCATTATTCGGTGCGATTAAGTCGGCTAATAGTAGGATTAACCTTGGCGGCCCCTTTCCCCGGTTGAATGATGTCGACTTTGAAAGGTAGACCCTTTCGAAAACTTGGTGGCTTCTCTTGTACCAATTTTGATTTTGGGTGGATATCACAACTTTCATAGGACTGTGAATGTACAAAAGGTCACACCATCTTGTCTTCATCTGTACCTTTTTTTCTGGAGGGATTTTATGTTTGCAAATTTTTACATTTGCCATTGCCCAGTAGCCGTTACATCAACCACATTGACGCGGTTTGGTTATTGTATATCCATGCTTTACATGCGTAAGTTTCGTCAATCCCATTTTTGCGCACACACGCTTAACAAACGCTGATTTTTTTTGCTTCGCTCGATCAATCAGCGCTTCAGCCATGAGTTGCTCCTGGTGTAAATTCCCCATGTGGTATAAATCTTTGCAAATCGTGGGAATCAGGTGTCCTGGGTACAGTAACGAATAAAAACCTCAAAATTAAAGTACGAGAACGTATTCTTTATGAAAAAAAAAGTGCTCTCAATAGCGGTAATCGTGTGTTACTAGTAACTAGCTACCTAATGCGCAGGCTCCCATGTTAATTCTTAGAGGGTATAAAGACACCTGTACAGCTCACTACGGAAAGTTGCCAAATCTAAATTTCGCAGACAAGTAAAGGTCATGAATATGGGGGGGGGGGAGGGGTTGTTCCGTTTTCTAAAATTGATGTTGCAGCTAGAAACGCATGGCCCTGAAGTGGCGCGTAAATTCAAAATTATTGTTGTAAACATTGTTACTATTGTGATCCAACATCATCATCATCTAGACACACGCCAGTGTGTCGCGCCAAGTTAGGCAACAATCATCACATCAATTGTCGAGGTTGTAAACCATTGCAGCGCGACGCCATAGCGTCAGTGTCTTATATCCTGAAGCATAGTTGGGCACATTTGAGGTTTTTGGATAAAAATAATAATGCGGTACAAAAGCTTAAATTGTGTTAAAATCAAGAGCAATGACCCACGTGACAACAATTAACTCGTGTAGGAATGTCACCTAACCTGCTTTCAATGCAAAATCTGACCCTCAATAACATTGAAAATGTGTAACGAGCTACTAGCTAGCTAGCTAATTCTAGTCCGCTCATCCCCATGTTAATTTCCATAGGGTGATTATTCATCGATACCGAGACAACGGGAAGGCATCTAGCTATGAAATTGGACGAATGGACGAAAAACTGGTTTGGAGCTTAGGGGTGTAACGGGGATGGCGTAGGATGGCGCATAAGTACGAAAATATTGTTATAACCATTGTTAGTATGTCGCCATGGTCTCTCATTGGACGGCCAAAGTTCGGACAATGACAACGTGTATACTGATTTGATTTGATTTGATTTATTTATACTGACGTGTATACTGACGTGCGTGCCTAGACACACACTAGTGTAGCACGGTAAACCTAAACAATGTTGCCAAAGAAATTGTATTCATGCCCAATTCACGAAAAATATACCAACTGTAAAAAGAAAGCAAATAAACAAAAGTCAAAAACTGGTGAAGAGGCCACCAAGTTGAGAGTAATTCGGCCCTTCAAAGGATTGATATCAACACACCAAAACTAACGAAATAAAACAAATTACAACAAAATTAAAACCAAACCAAAACCTATAAAGAGGTGACCAAGTTGAGAATGGATCGGCTTATAGGCAAAAGGTAGTAGCAAGGTATTGAAAACCAATTTCTTGTTGACGTGGCACTTTATTACACATCTGCACGGTAGTGAGTTGAGTCTAACACACAATTTTTAAAAAAAAGGACTGATATCATATCAAAAAACAAAGCTGGTAAAAGGGGCCGCCAAGTTCCGAATGGTTCAGCCCTTCAAAAGAGTGATATCAACACACCAAAACATTCGCAACTTAATTGCACCGAATACTAATTTAGACGTTAAATGAATACTTGAACATTGCTACCGAAAGTAGCAATGTTCTAGTTTTCATTTAACCTTCGAACTATTAAACGGTGCGATTAACTTGGCGAATGTTTTGGCGTGTTGCTATCACGCCTTTGAAGGGCCGAACCATTCGGAACTTAGCGGCCCCGTTTACCAGTTTTGGTTTTTGATATGATACACGCCAGCAACAGTAACTGCTAGCAACCACTGCCAGCCAAAACTAGATTGGCCCTTTAGCAATGAAAGAGGGCTTCCGAATTCATTCTGGGACGGCAGCAAAGAAAAAAGGCGAACGGCTGGTAATGTGAAGGGTATCGTCGATGTCTTCTAACAAACAGTTACAAACGCTCGTTTATTCTTGCCACGGTAGCAAAGTAAAAAGGACAGATAGCGTTGGCGTACGTGTTATTTAGAAGACGTAATATTTCGTTTGTTCCTGATTGTTAGAGGTCTCGCCCTTTTTCTTTGCTTCCGTGGCAAGAATGAACTCGCGTTTGTTACTGATCGTTACACGGCATTAGCGATACCCATCACACTGTCAGCCATTCGCCCGTTTGATTTGTTACCGTGGCCCTTTACCGACGTGAGAAACATTAGCAGGGTCAACAGGATCCAGTGGACGGAATCCTCATCGACTATTATAGTCTCGGACCTGTCGCGCGTTCTGTGCCCCTGTGCTCCGGGCTTCGGGGTCACCCTTCTGTTGGGTTTGTCATCCATCTCTTCCATGAATATTGCAGTTGTCCATCCGTTCTGTCCTTGGACTTGGTGTCCTTGGACTTGGTGTCTGTCGTTTTTCCCCGATGAGTCAGCAGTGGCCTCAGCACGTTATTCTGCGATGTCTTGTGATGCATCTTTCTTGAGGGAATCTAGGGTAGGTGGTGTTGGTGTTGCCATCCCCTCCTTGAAGATTCTGCCATCCCCTCCTTGAAGATACTGAGAACATTTCATCTAACCGATGTATCCTCAAGCACAATGTGTGAGTTGTGTGCGATGTCGGCTGCCTAGATGAAGTGTTCGATCTGCAGCTCTCCGCGATTGTTGTGTTCGCGGACTTGCAGTCTGCTATTCTGATCTTGAGGAAAGCTGTTGCCGGTCTGGTTCTTGCGGACCCATTGATCTAATCCATCTGTATGAAGCTGTGGGCAGTGTACCCCCTGGGTGTGCTAGCTCTCGGGTGGATTTGTGACCATGCCGGCTCACCAGGAAATGAACAAGGCAATGGTCTAGCGAAGCAGGCAGGCAACTCTGTCAGGGTCAGGGGTCTTGCAGCGTCTGTGGTCACCGCGATCGCAGTGCCTTGTGATCGCGTCTGAGTTCCTGGACCAATGGAATGAGTAGTGGCGTAATGCTGCAACAGGGTGAGGACTATTTCAGATTCAGCTGATGTGTCACTGATTCTCTGCCCTGGACGCTTTTTCAAGGGCAGATGCTCGGGTCCTGTCGTGTCTCCGCGCCCGTCACACTCTCCTTCCCGCCCATCAGTTCCATCTGGGGTGGTCTGAGTCTCCTATTTGAGGCTTCTGCCAAGCAGACTTTACGTGTGAGCATTATCTCTTGGTATGCAAACAAGTCACGAGGCATCGCATGGCGTTGCTTTCTTTCTTGCGCGTGCACCCTTCAGTTGGGGAACTCTTGTCCAGCTCTGGTGCTCGTGCTACCATCCAAACGTGGCGGGGGGAGGTGTTTGTGTTTTACTTGGGAAACAGGTGTGATACTATAGGCCCTCCCTTGCTGTTTTCTTCCGTCCTGCCTCCTACACCTCCTGCGGCACTTGAGTAGAACGCAGTGGAAAGAGGGGGTATTTGAGACAGTGGTGGCGAATGGTTTGCTCTCAAGAGTGCTCTTAATTGTGAGTATTGAGTGTACTGGTTGTACTTGGTTGTAACTAGTAATTGTTGTTATTTTGGGATGATGCCCACGCTTATAAGCAGCGCCAGTCCCACTCCCCATTGTGCTCTTGTGGCGAACAGGAGACTGTTCTTCATCTCCTTTTACAGTGTCCGCTTGGTGATGTGCATCGTAAGGCTACATTTAGTAAGCACTGTGTGTTCGCCAGTCTTAGTGACGTGCTTTGTGTACAACCTGTCTCGGCTGCCACTCTATGGCGTCTCTGGGATGTTGTAGTCTTCTGTAGGCAACGGGGAGCACGGATTTGGTTGCCCTGTAGGCTTGTTCACGTTTGTTTGTTTTGATAGTATCTGTGTTTCCATCTCCATCCCTACTTCCTGTTGACATGGTATCACTGTCTTGCTATTTATCTGCAGTTATAGTTGTGTAGGTTTAAGTAGGTTTAAGTATATCTATACGAGAGAGCATGGCTTTGGGCCATGGCATTCTATATAAATAAATAAAATAAATAAATGAGCGCATGGCGTTGGGCCAAGGCTCACAATACAATACAATGAACTCGCTCGTCCTTTTTCATTATTTGGGCCGGTGTAGTTTTTGCTGGAAGTAGTTGCTGTTGCTGGCGTATTATCTAGACACACGCTAGTGTGTCGCGCCAAGTTAGGCAACAAACATCACAAAAAACATCACATCAATTCAATTGTCGAGGTTGTAAACCATTGTAGCGCGACGCCATTGCGTCAGTGTCTTATATCTTGAAGCATAGTTGGGCACATTTCAAGTACTTGGGGAAAAATAATAATGCGGTACAAAAGCTTAAATTGTGTTGAAATCGTGAGCAATGAGCCACCTCACAAAAATTAGCTCGTGTAGCAATGCCAGCTAAGCTGCTTTCAATGCAAAATCTGACCCTCAATAACGCTGTAAATGAGTTACTAGTTACTAGCTAGCTAGCTACTAGCTACCTACTCCACTCATCCCCATGTTAATTTCCATGTGATTATTCATCGATACCAGAATAAGGGCTCGTTTACGCAACGAGATCTTCTCGCTCGCCGAAAGCTATTTGCTAGACAACCGTTATTTATTTACGATTAATTTCCCGTTTCTATTAAATGAATGCGGTAATAGATAACAAATTAAATGTATTATAAATAACAACACGGACAAAGAACAAAGTGTAGCAGTCAGTTTAAACACTGCTACAACATTTTTGCCATTTCACACTATTTCCAAAATTTGCTCTTCTCGCTGAAAAAAAAACAGCTCCTAGCAGTGATCAAATGACGGCAGAATAAATAGCAACTCGCAGCGAGAATTCAAAATCCAACATGGCGTCCATTCCGTAGTTATCGAATCGAAAACAAACCATCGAATGCCGGTATTCAGGAATCTGTCCGTCGTCGTGTACTGCAGTAAAAATTGTTTTCTAGTTGTCATAAATCGACGCTGTCGTGTTGCACGCATCGTACGTCGTGTCGGAGGCACGACGAAAAAATTCGCGTCCGCGTTGTTGCCATAGTTACTACGTATAGACAACTCGAAATCCGCATTCTCCGACAACGGCCAGAAGCAGCCAGCAGATTTAGTATTGACTACTAAAAAACTAGTAAGCGAGAAAATTATCCTTGCGTAAACGCGTCCTAACGGGAAGGCTTCCAGCTATGAAATTATTGGGCGAATGGGTGCAGTACAGTACGAACTGCGTATCTGTTATGGTTTGGAGCTTGGGGGCGTAACGGGAATGGCGTGGGAGGGCGCGTAAGTACAATAATATTGTTATAACCATTGTTAGTATTGTCGGCATCGTCTCTCATTGGACGGCCAAAGTTCGGACAATGAGAACATGTATACTGACGTGTGTGCCTAGACACACACTAGTGTATCACGATAAATCTAAATAACGTTGCAAAGAAATTGTATTCACGTCCAATTCACGAAAAATAAACCAACTGTAATAACATACTTAAAAACTGAAATAAACCAACTGTAATAACAAAGTCAAAAACTAGTAAAGAGGCCACCAAGTTGAGAGTGGTTCGGCCCTTCAAAGGAGTGATATCAACACACCAAAACTAACTAAATAAAACAAATTACAACAAAATTAAAACCAAACCAAAAACCTATAAAGAGGTGACTAAGTTGAGAATGGTTCGGCCTATTGGCAAAAAATAGTAGCAAATTGCTGAAAACCAATTTCTTGTAGAAGTGGCACTTTATTACACACATCTGGACGGTAGTGGAGTTGAGTCAATTCATAATTTTAAAAAAAGGAGTGATATCATATCAAAAACCAAAACCGGTAAAACGGGCCGCCAAGTTCCGAATGGTTCGGCCCTTCAAAGGAGTGATATCAACACACCAAAACATTCGCCAACTTAATTGCACCAAATAATACTTTGGACGTTAAATGAAAACTTGAACATTGCTACCGAAAGTAGCAATGTTCTAGTTTTCATTTAACCTTCGAACCATTAAACTGTGCGATTAACTTGGCGAATGTTTTGGTGTGTTGATATCAAACCTTTGAAGGGAATCAATCCATTCGGAACCTGGCGGCCCCTTTTACCAGTTTTGGTTTTTGATATGATATGTATGACACGTACGCCAATGCTATACCTGCCGTCGCTTTGCGTCAATACATAAAAGCACAAGTGGGAAGAAATGTCATCAAACTCTGGGTGGAACTTCGTAATTGTACTGTTACGTCGTTTCACTGGTGATCTGTTCAAAGCACAGGGAGCCGGCACGGAGAAATGATAAAATGGTCAGTTATGCAACGACGAAGCATTGCACCTTCATTTCAGGGCGTCACGAATGAAAATGGGCAATTGCGCAATGAAAATAATGTGTTGCGAAAAGCCAAGTCTCAACCATGGAACTAAAATAAATCCGACTGCAACGAACTTGTAATAAATGTAGGCCCAGTTCACTACTATTTACTGTCATAGCACAACCTGAGTAACAGTGGGGTAAGACGTGTTTATTGGCAGCTCACTGCTTTAAGTACATAATACCGGTAGATGTCATCAGGAGATAACTAGAATGCGTGATCAACGCTTAAGCCATAATAAAATATAGGGATATTTCCTGACACATCTGAGCATTCATAGATGACGTCAGTTAGAGCATTCATATGTTACGTGTGGGCATTGAGGAGTACATATACAATCAGTCGTACTGCTGAACCACGGAAGCAAGCGTTGCCAAACAAAGCACAGGGAGAAAGTAACAATGGGGAAGCTGCTTATTTTGTCACGTCAATATTTTCGCTTTAAAAAGCCATGTAATTTCTTTTCGTGTTGATATGCTGATAAGAACCAATTTCACTTCTACGGTTTTTTTCTCAAAGGGTCTTCCCCCCCCCCCCCAAGAAACCCCGGCCATCCACCGTTGCTATGAGTCATACATAATATAATAATAATAAAATTACCAATTTACCACCTCCAAGAGTGGACGGAAGACGGAAGGGCTTTGAGCCTGTAACACCAGACAGAATTTTAAAAAGCTTGCACGAATGTGGGAGTGGATATCATGGAGGTAGGGATCGCTTCAAGTACTCAAACAGAGGTTCAAAGTCCAGCCAGCACCTACTGAATGCCGAAACCGTTTTTGCACTGACAGTTTCATTCCTAAGGGCATTCCAAATCGGCACAACCCGCACCGAGAAAAAATTTCGACAACAATCAAGCCTTGTGGAAGGAATCATTCAATAGTTTGCATGAGTGCCCCGCATACCAAAAGAGTTTGTTGCCAGGTCAAAAAAAGGTACGTCAACGGCAATAAGATGGTTTACAATCTTGTACATAAGGATTAGGTCAAATTTTATTCTGCATAGTTCAAGAAGATCTAGGCCCAATTTTTTCCTGGCGTTCCCGATACGCGACCTCCCTGAGTCCCGGGAGACCCTAGGTGTAACGCCTCTGCACCTTCTAGATTAAATCAATGTCACACGCAAGGTAGGGTGACCAGAGGGGTATCGCATATTCAAGTAATGGACGAACGAAAACCTTAAAAGCCCAAATCCTGCGGTATCAGTGTGTCCGGAAGCAAAACATCTTTTCACGACTGCTGCACGACGGTACGATGCAGCGCAAATCTTCTGGCAGTGAGTGAATGATTTTAGGTAAACCAAATCCCAAGACCTCGGACTTCTGCAGACGTGGGCAAGAACACATTACCCAATGAATAAGTGTTTTGTCTATCGACTCTGTCAATGTTGAAGACATCACATTTGTTAGAAAGAGGTAGCTGCCAGCTATCTAACCAATGGACAACTTCCTGGACCATGTTGCTCAAGTCCAAGCAAAAGAGGGAGTCGAGCGCTTCTGCCGCCACTTTAAGGTCGTCAGCAAATTTGAAGCCAAAGGCGCAACCCCTTTCTAAACTTACGTTGTGCAACTAAATTACGAAAAGAAGGGAGCCGAGTGCCGATCCCTGCGGAACACCACAAGGTACACATATCCAAGATGAAGTGTCTTCGATTTGCACTATTGGGTGGTGGTCCTGGAGAAAGGCTGCAATCCAGCACTTTAAGCTACCCGAAATACCACAACAGTCACGTTTAAAAAGGAGTTTTTGGTGAATGACGGACTCGGAAGCATTCCTAAAGTTGAAATGCATGGTGTCCGTAGGAACGCCGATATCACGAGCGTAAGTCCAACGATCAAGAACCAGAAGTAACTGGTGAACCGCAGACTTAAGTGGGAGAAAACCAAACTGGTCCAGGCTAATCACTGACTGCTCACCCAAGTACCAAACCATGGCATCTTGGATGATGGATTCCATGACTTTGCAGGCCATACATGTAAGACCAACAGACCTATAGTTAAGAGGATCCGAGGATGACCCCTTCTTGAAAATTGGAATCACGTTAGCCTGTCTCCACAATGTCGGCAAGCTGCTCTGGACAAAAGAAAGGGTGAAGAGTTTGGAAAATGGGTAGCTAATTTCGTGTGATTAGGTTTTAAGAAGAAAAGCCGTCGGGTCCACACGACTTACTTGGTTTTAATCGATTTAGCGCAGCAACAAACAGAGCTCTGGTAAAAAGTGACCTTAGAGCAGGAACCATCTACGTTACCGCTAGTAGCCAGTGGTATTATGCTGGCGCCAGCAACAGTAATAAAGCTGGAAGCAAAGGTACAACTAAGTACCTTTGCTTCCAACTTTATTAAAGGGCCTTTTACTGTTAAGCCTGTTTTCAAAAACCTCATCGAAGCCTATAGTTCCCCAATTTCAGTCTAATTTCTTGCCATGCCACTAGGGTAAGCCGTGGAATGGCTAAGTCCGGCCCCTAAGTTCTACCGTTTTCGTTACGCTTGTACGACTACTTAGGCCAAACATCGTCAAATCTTTCTCAAATTTAATGGGGGGGGGGGTGTATTTGGACCTTGCGAGTTCGTTTTCGGGTTATTGGTGTTTTCGTTACGCTTATGTCACTCGTTAGGCCTACTCATCGGTCCGTTAACATTAGGACCCGGCATTTATGAAGGGATTTCAGCTAATTATATTACGTTTCAGTACCTAATTTTCAGAATTGTTGTTGCAAAAAGGCAGCTAAAAAAAAAAAATCTTACTAAGAGACTGGGAGTCTTCCACTGCGAGAAGCATTGGAAACAAAATGCAGATCATGAGCACGGGGTCCGATCAAGTAGGAAAAAAATTCATTTTTTAAAGAAGTATATCTTGATAATGCACCAAGTTTGCTAGTTATTCTAGACACATGCTAGTGTGTCACCACGAAGTAGATCTTCGACCAACTAGATGAGATTAATTGTGATTGAGTGAGCAATTCCAGCTCCATTGCGCAGATTAACATGAACCTCGGGAGGAGCAACTGAGAGAGGATGTACTGATAAAGTGAGCGAAGTAATCGAAAATCAGCGTTTATTGGCCAGTATGCTCGAAAATGGGATTGAAAAACTTAAGCGTGTAAAGCTTAAGACATACAATAAAGCAAACCATATCAATTTGGCTGATGTAACGGCTAACTGGGCAATGACAAATGTAAAAATTATGAATGTGAAAATGTACAGACATAAAATACCTCCAGAAAAAAAAGGAGAGATGACGATGAAATTGTGTGACCTTCTGTACATTCACAGGCCTATGAAAGTTGTGATATCCACCCAAAACCAAAACTGGTACAAGAGACGCTTCTAAGTTTCAAAAAAGAGTCGGCCTTTGAACGTAGCGATTATCATTCAACCAAGAAAAGGCTGCCAATTAGCCTAGTTAATCGTACTGAATAAGACTTTGGACGTTAAATGAAAACTTGAAGATTGCTACCGCGATTAGCAATGTTCTAGTTTTTATTTAACTTTCAAACTATTAGTAGGTGCGAATTGCGACTAACTAATTTAAAAATTAAAATTAGACACGTCTAAAAGGTAATGCTTTTTGAAACAGGGGCAACTAAAATGCTTTACTACAGTACACACGGAGCCATGCATTTTGTGTGTGCTTTAATACCGTAATTTCTATATGAATATATCACGAATTTCATCTTTGGACTGCTTATGTGCCACACCCAACATTTATGAATTAAATAACTTAGTCTGGTTTGAACCTAAGGTGGTGGAGCAGGATAAACGATCCGAAAATTCATCCCAACGGAGGGGTGGGGGAACAAAAAAACTTATTTATTTAATAAAAAGGTTACTACATTATCAATCGCGATGAAATTTAATTTTGATAAGTTTTATAATATATCAAACAGTGTGTGCAAATTTCTGCCTCATCAGAATACTCAGAC
>JAHWFP010232366.1:0-11720 GCA_023313725.1 Lithobius niger | reverse complement strand
GAATTTCAGTTAGGCGTTCGTCCAGCGCCCATGTAATTCTGTTTACATTCAAACTTAAAGGTACACCCGGCCTGCCTTATAACCTTCCGCCTGCCTTATCACTGCCACGCGCCGATCGCATCCGCGCTTTTGCCATAGCCAAGGTCAACTGAGACAGTAGCTTCGTTCCTCGCAGCGAAGTACGGAGCTACTGTCTCAGCTGGCATTGCGCCTAATAGACAAACCAGCGTGAACGCATTAATTGTTTCGTCACAAACCGGAATGATTCTCGTATTTTAAAATCACAATTTATAATTTCTAGACTAGTGTCTTATAATTTTGCTTCGGCGATCTATTGGAATAATTAATTTTAATTTTTACCGCATTAGTCTTAGATTTTTGATCTCATGGTAATTATTAGAAAATTAGTACATGTATACACAGAGATGAATGGTCATGATTACTGTAAGCGCGCAATGCATCATATACTGTGGGACGCAGTAAATAAAATTAACAATTCATCAGAAAATCTCCTACATAGACGTCACATTTTAAAACGGATTTTTGCCAAGGGATTGACTAACGGTAAGGAAATACACCTTTGGGGCCGTACTCGGATGGAATCTAGGAAAAAAGGTCCGAGGAAAACAGATCCGGGGAGAAAAGGTCCGGGGAGAAAAGGTCCGGGGAAAAAAGGTCCGGGGAAAAAAGGTCTGGGGAAAAAAGGTCTGCATAAAAAGGTCCGGGGGAAAAAAGGTTCGAGGAAAAAAGGTCCGAGGGAAAAAGGTCCGCTGAAAAAGGTCCTCGGAAAAAAGTCCGTGGAAAAAAGGTCCGAGGAAAGTTAAATAGCACGACATAGGCACTGATAAATGTTGGCTTTAAATATATAGGCATACGTATGTATATGTTTATAGTGTGAATACAAAAAAATACCCTGATTATAAAATTTAATAATGCCTTTATTAATTAACGTAGACCAATGCGGTTTGAACTGTCTTGTCTCGTTGGAAGGGAGGGAGGGGGGGAGACGAAAGAACACGTAGCCTAATTTGGGAAGCAAATGTTCGACAGTGGTCCTGTGGCCGATTATTTGCCGCATATATATGTACCCTCACCATTGTGAAAATTCGCTCAGCTCTGCTTTCTGTTAAAGTTTCTGTTAAATATTTTAATTTCATATCACTCCTTTGAGAGGCCGGTTTCGCCCTGTTTCCCGGTTGGAGTTAATGTCTCCTGACTAGGCTGTTTTTTAGTCGTATAGAGCAACCCATGTACAAGGTAGGCAGAGAATTGAGACCACGCCCAATAATAATCTCATTTTTTAAAGAACTTCTACCTTTGTAGGGATATTTTTTCTCGAACTGATAAACATATTTAATTAACCTTGAATTTGATGAACAATTTAGAAGTTTTAAGCCAAAATTTATCAGTGCCTAAGTCGTACAATTTAAGGTTTCTTCGGACCTTTTTTCCTCGGACCTTTTTTCCTCGGACCTTTTTTCCCCGGACCTTTTTTCTCGGACCTTTTTTCCGTGGACCTTTTCTCTGCGGACCTTTTTACGCGGACCTTTTTTCCCCCGGACCTTTTTTCCGCCCACCACTTGATGTGGTAGATCGAGAAAAATGGCGCTGGGAGGTATATCCCTTTAAATAAAATTAATGATACGACCACTTACTTGAAACCGCTAAGAACGCTGGTGAAGGTCCGATAATCCTCGGGTAAGCACGTGTACGTTACTCGCAGGCGAGACTGGGAGCAGACGTTATCTTTCCAAGGTGGAAATTCAGAAATCAACAAAACTATTAGAAACCTGGTAGCCTTGGCAACACGAAGATGATAACTGTGGAAGTCTCCTAAGCACCCTCTGTCTTTAAAGTAGGTCAAGGTCACCACCACTCGTCACACGTTTCCCACGTACCGAGAGAGAGAGAAGGTGGATCAACTGCGTTGCCAGAAAGTGAAGCGATAAGATACGTTTCACCGCTTGGCCGCTAAATGAAATTACGGTCGAAACTGGCTAAATTCGAATGCTACGAGCCGGGCGCGTGCTATTTTAAGAGTCTTTGCCTTTTTAATTCGACGTGTCACACGTCGAATTAAAGGGACACCCGGCCTGCCTTATGACATTCCGCGTGCCAAATTACAGCTACGCGCAGATCGTCATCCGAGCAATTACAGTGCCAAGGTCGGCTGGGGTGGTAGCTGCGTTCCTCGCATAGCTGCTTTCTCGGTTGGCTTTGTAAATAGTACACGAGACAGAATCAAGTCAACGATTGTGTCGTCGAAAACCGCAATGATTCTCGTATTTTAAAATCACAATTTATAATTTTCTAGGCTAGTGTCTTATTATTTTGCTTCGGCGATCTATTGGAATAATTAATTTTAATTTTTATCGCATTAGTCTATTAGCTTTTAGATCTCATGGTAATTATTAGAAAATTAGTAGATGTACACACAGAGATGAAACGTCATGATTATTGTACGTGCGCAATGCATCATGTAGTTACGGGTCGTTCTTCAATATAGTTAACAATATTCAACAGAAAATTTCCTAGACGCCACATTTTAAAACGGTTTTTTTTAGCAAGGGAAACACTAACGGTAAGTAAATAGACCTTTGTGGCCGTACTTGATGTGGAGAATCGAGAAAAATGGCGCTGGGAGGTATATCCCTTTAATGCGGTTGTGGCCAAAAAAACGGGGGGACGCGATTTACGTCAGCGACATCTCCTCAAAAACCAGACACATTTGTGCAATTATGATCCGAGGACCTTAAAGTCTAGTGGTGGGAGAGTTGCAGTGTAGAAGCTCAATGCTCTAAAAATTAAGATATTGAGTAAAATACTTCGTTAACCTCTAAGAACGTCCTTCTGCGATAAACCGTCGCCCGATAGTATACGATCAGTGGCTGACGTCAGCCCTGCCTCAGCGTAAAGGTGTGCGCTCAACGCAGATCATACGAAAAATTGCGGCGTGTAACTGCGCATTTCGGCAAGTCAGCTCTTCAACATTGCGGTCGGTTAGAGGCTAACGTGTACGTCGAGATGGCTCCTCTCTTATCACGCAGAACAATACAAAGTGAGTCGTCACTTACCTTTGCGGTGATCTGGATGGTACACCGAATTTCTATGATTGAATCTGGACGGTACAATGAATGCGATGCGCGCATAGACTTTTGCTGTTAATTACTGCGCTATCCTCGCTGCTTTTCGGTGCGATATATTACAATATTTTATTACGCGTATTTGTGGTGTTGTTTCCTATTGAACGAGTGAGGAAAGTGAGGGAGAGAATTCTCCTCGAACCTCTTTTATCACCGTTTTCCTTAAGTTTCCATTCCCTCCCTCCTTTTTACGTCTATCCTTTTTTTATTGCACGATAAATACCGCACAAGTTTATTTATAAGAAACACCCTAGTATTAATCCCCCGAGTAACAATAGAAAGTCTGTAAAAAACCTTTGTTAACTCTACCCCTACAATAAGTTAATAAGCTTTTGTCTGTTAGCTCGACCCCTTTGTTGCTGCCTTAACCTGTAACAATCTCGCCAATCTGTAACGTACTATATTGTTAACCCACCAACATTGTAACCTCCTTCTTGTATTGTTGACGCTTCCCCAACAATCCCCCTCTCCACAGTCTCCATCTGTTGAGGTAACGATTAACGAACATTTCTAAATATTTTTTTTTTGTTTCCGAGACTTCCGACGGACAAGACGTGTTGTCAGGGGAATAAATGGAAGCAAAATGGCCGCTTTAGACGCCATGTTTTATACGGAGCTTTGACCAATATCTACATCCTTGATGGACGGAAGTCAGTTATTAACCTCCGTATTTCCTCTCAAGGTATGCCAGTTATTGACTCTGCATCTTTAAAGGGGCAGCCCACCCATTTTGCGCATTCCCCTACGGAATCACTTTTGTGGACAAGGAAACACAAGATAACCCTAGATGGAGACTTTGGGAGTAGCGCTAGTATGAAACACCCGAAACTGGGGTAAGTGACAAAATTACTTTTTTTCTTTTTGACACTGGTTCTTCTTGACACTGGTTTTGACACTGGTTCTTCGTTGTATCTCCTTAGAAAGTGTTACAAGAGAATTGATAGGGCAAAATGTCCAAGGGTGCAAATAGGCCTCGCCTCCGACGATGTGTTTACAACCGGTGTATTAGTCGGAGACTTAAAGGTACATGGATACGATCGTCGGGGTAGACGCCTACGTGCACCCGTAATTTTACATGATGTAGTTGAGGTGCCGACTGGGAACCACTTCCACAGCGGCTCCAAGCGCGTCCACCATCGATCTGTATACGTTGGTTGTACTATCTCCGTTGGTGTAAAGGGTAAATTAAGGTCGCTGTTTCTCGAAAATAAGGTCAGTTTTTTCCAAATTTACCTAACCTAATCTAACCTAAACTAACCACATAACACCAGAAACCGCAATCAAAATCTTAAACCTTTCTAAACTTCACGCGCCGGAATCTAGATAGGACAGCCATCTTGCTCGGAGCTTCTGCGGTAGTGGACCCGTCGACTGCGAGTAGAAATTTATTATCAGGCTCTAGATTGCTAAATGAAGGCTTAAATTCAAACCTACGTTCGCAAGGTGTATATTTACGTAGTCGTAATAGCCCCCATGAACTATTGATGTTCGGCAATCGCCATAACCATGTATTTGATATAAAATTAAGCATAGATGAAACCTATGATATTGATGGTGATACTGTATACAGGGAAATTCGTCAAGCCTATTCTCAAGGCAAAAGAAATATAATTTTTGGTTACCCTACACAACACGACACTCATGTACACTCCCCCCACGTAAACGTGTCTAACGTAACCCAACCTTTTTCAACCTTCCCCCCAAGTTTCTCTTATCCTCCCCAACCTTTACCACCAAATAAAACGCATGTTCCAATGGCATTTCCAGATGAAACTCGCCCTTTCCATGTCCGTGTGAATCCTAACCTAACCCCCCATTCTCCACCAGACATCTCCACACTTTCTGAGGATTGGCCCCAGTTTAACATGATTTCCACCCCTAAACACGCAACGTAAAAAACGACCGAATTTTCGACGTCACGACCATGGTCATTTCCAACATAACCCTGTACTGGATGCTACTTCCTTAGACCCTGTAGCCGATCCTTCACCCCCTCTTTCCCCTGTTCCTCTTACCTATTCTGGTCAGCCTCCGCCTTCCAGGAGCGCTACGTTTAGCCCCCCTTCTCAGTTTTCGCCCGTTACACCCCTTCCACACTTGAAGGGGGGCGACGAATACTGCGATTTACCCCACTCTGTTCCCGATCCTATGCTGTATTCTCTTCCAGATCTTAACGCTCCCGTCCTCCCATCCAAGCTTGACCCCTTCGCAACCACCTTCCTTCCCATTTCCCCACTCTCACCACCTTTACGCAGGTGGGAGGACACCAATAGACTCGCGTACCCCCCTACCTTTCTTTCTGAATGGCATATCTGCCATTCTGTCGATATTCATAGGTCTTTACCCACCACTTATCGACAATGTCAAGCAGACCCCGATGCCGATAAGTGGAATGAAGCTAAGGCCTCAGAAATTAAATCCCTAGAAGATATGGGTGTATGGGAGATAGTTGACCCTCCACCAGGATGCCATATTATGAACTCCAAATGGATCTTCAGTAAAAAATATGATAAATATGGGTCTCTACAGAAATTTAAAGCTCGCTTTGTAGCGTGCGAGAATTCAGCCAGACCTCAACTTAACTTCGGCGAACTCTCTTCTCCCGTCGTAAGCAGAAGCACATTGAAGTTAATGTTTGCTATCACCACTTTAAAGGGCTACCACTTCAGAACCGCAGACATACGGACTGCCTACTTACATGGACGAGTTGGCCGTTTAATTTTTTTACGTGCCCCCCTGGATACATCGAGGGGGGGGGGCACCTGACCCAAAGTGTGCAAATTGATAAGGTCTCTCTATGGCCTAAGACAATCTGGAAGACGCTGGTTCTTGGAGATGAAAAGGGTAATGTTAGAATGTCAGTTCTGCCAGAGCAAGTGGGACCCGTGCCTTTTCATCAGGCGGATCGAGGGAGAAATATTATTAATGGTTATTCATGTCGACGACATGCTGTTCAGCGCCCCTGACGCCCTTATCGATGCCACTGAGAGATTTAGGGTGTCACTTCACCCTGGTCGAGACCATGAACACGCTTTATCTCGGGCTCCTCATCGAAGCTAAGAACGATGGTATCTATGAATCCCAGGTTCCCTATATCAACAAAATCCTATAGGAATTTGAAATGCAAGATTGCTCTCCCGTCTCTACCCCTTCCCTGGTATCTGTTAACATCGACGAATGCTTAGAGTCCCCAAATTTTGATAGGACCAAATATCAATCTTTGATAGGTTCCCTCTTATACCTCGTATCCGGTACACGACCAGATATAAGCCACACCATCATCAATCTCTCCAGATACAACGTCTCCCCTAGAGAATGCCACTGGAAGTACGCTAAACGCGTTGTAAGATACCTTAAGGGAACCATGTACTATAAACTCTTACTACCCATATGGTGATCAACCAATTCTCCAAGGGTTCTCCGACGCCACATGGTCTGTGACAAAAGACTGTCGAGGATTTTCTGGTCACGTCATTCGTTTGGGGCGAAGCATTATCACCAGAAAGACCATGAAGCAACGTATGACAGCCCTCAGTTCCTGCGAGGCTGAGATCCTGGCCATGAGCGAATGTGGGAGAGACATGAGATGGATTCACGGGATGCTCAAAGAAGTAGGGATTATGCCGCCTTCTCCGTGCCTAGGTATTTTATACTCCGACAGCAGGTCTGGCATCGACCTTGTTAACAGCCTGTCCGCTAGCGCTCGGTCTCGCCATTATGCTAGAAAGGTCTGGTACATCCGGGACCTGCTCGATAAAATCCTTGAGCTTCAATTTTTGCCAGGAACCCAGTTAGTTGCAGACTTACTCACTCGACCAGTACCTAAGGACAGACTTGAGTCCTTCATCGGTGAGCTAGGCATTAAGACCTCTAGCGATTACGCAACCTCCAACCTGAACTTGACGCCCTGCCCTAAAATCTCCCTTTTAATCCCCCCAAATTCCCAAAGTTCGGATACATAGGGTCCTTCCGCAACTTCCTGACACGTTTCAACCATAAACTACTAAATTACCTATACCCTTTTGCGCTAACCTAGTGACATTGATGTTATACCACTAATATTAACAAGTTGTTATAACTTAACTTTTTTTTCCCTATTCGTGGGAAACACTTCCTTTTCTGGTTTACCTCCAACTGCGTTTGGATGACTAACCTCTTAAAATACCTCCCTTAACTTACTACACACTCTTATACTTTACTGTAAGCCTTTTGTTGTTGTTCCTTTAAGGTCTGGGAGCCTTGCTAACGAAACTAAAACACTAAACTCTTCTTGGGCAAATAATAAAACCTACCTTCTTTTAAAATACTTGTTGAGCTAAGACCCTATGACGATAAGCTATATATATTTTTTTTTGAAGCCACCTTTTGGCCCTTTTATCTAATGTAGCCCTTTTATTATGGCCTACAAACCACTTGGACCATTCTGGGGCATTAATCCCTTTGCCCCTGCGGTAATTATTTATTTCCTTTCGTGCAACAAAACAATGTATATCCGGAGGGGATGTGAGGGAGAGAATTCTCCTCGAACCTCTTTTATCACCGTTTTCCTTAAGTTTCCATTCCCTCCCTTCTTTTTACGTCTATCCATTTTTTATTGCACGATAAATACCGCGCAAGTTTATTTATAAGAAACACCCTAGTATTAATCCCCCGAGTAACAATAGAAAGTCTGTAAAAAACCTTTGTTAACTCTACCCCTACAATAAGTTAATAAGCTTTTGTCTGTTAGCTCGACCCCTTTGTTGCTGCCTTAACCTGTAACAATTCTCGCCAATCTGTAACGTACTATATTGTTAACCCACCAACATTGTAACCTCCTTCTTGTATTGTTGACGCTTCCCCAACAATCCCCCTCTCCACAGTCTCCATCTGTTGAGGTAACGATTAACGAACATTTATAAATAATTTTTTTTGTTTCCGAGACGTCCGACGGACAAGACGTGTTGTCAGGGGAATAAATGGAAGCAAGATGGCCGCTTTAGACGCCATGTTTTATACGGAGATTTGACCAATATCTACATCCTTGATGGACGGAAGTCAGTTATTAACCTCTGTATTCCCTCTCAAGGTATGCCAGTTATTGACTCTGCATCTTTAAAGGGGCAGCCCACCCATTTTGCGCATTCCCCTACGGAATCACTTTTGTGGACAAGGAAACACAAGATAACCCTAGATGGAGACTCAGGGTCCTGGCATCACCATAACGTCAACAGTCGCCATTGAAAATAAACCCTTCAAGACCTTAATTACGTTTCCTCTCTTCTTGGCGCCTGCATTACATCACACGTAGGTAGACTCCTACGTTAAGTCGCATTGGGAAAGTAGCCGTCGTGCTAACCGATCCGCGTTGTACGGCCTCTCATTCAACACGACGTGGGGACGGAGGAGACTCGGGGTGTGGGAGGGCCAACCCAGGCCAGCTTCAGAGGCACCGGGATCTCCATGACACGCTCTGCTCACCAGTCCCCACACAAAGCGAATGATGTCCTGTTTTCACAATGGCGGACTGGCCAGAGGGAGGGAAGGGTGGTATATTCCTAATGGCCTCTGACTTTCAGATTTTTTTAAAATCCGTAACAGGAAGACTCACGTAAGTTTTATTGGTACGACATTAGTTTTACCCACAGATTTAAAATTACAAATAATAATAATAAAGATAATTATAAAACGTAGTAAAACAAGTACTTTGTATTGAGTAGCCTAACAAAAATTGGCCACATGAAATTCAGTGTTATATTCAATGTGGACTTTGTCACAATTTTCGTGTGAATATTTTAACTTTTATTAATACACCAAAAAAGTGTAAATAAATTTAAAGTAGTCAACCTCAGCGCAATATGATTTCTCCTACTCCCCGCCACGCACCAAATTATCTGCTGAATTTATGAAAATATGGTGTTCGAAGATTTAAAAAGTGTAAAAGTCTGATGAACAAGAACAACGGGAACGGGAAATTGTAAAACAACGAAGCTTTCAGTTTTTTTTTTTTTTTTTTTTGTAAGAAAACCAATATCAGCGTCCGATGAAAACTTATCTGGTCAGTGATTGCATCGTCGCACACAAGATTCTGACTCATTTGCCGTATCGTAGTAGCAAAAGTTACGAGACAATTTTTTTAAATATAAAATGCAATATAGTAGATGTTTTTCAGTACACCACGCATTCAGTTTTTTTAATAGTGTCCTGTTGGTATGTCTGCCATTCCAACTTCATACGTCAATTACAGATTTTTTTTATTCTACCATACGACACGTCGAATTACTAATGCAGTGTTAGTGCATCTTGTTCTGATTGTTTACGGTTGAAAAACTTAAATGGTTTTGTAGCATGCAGTCGTAATTGTGTCACCACGTATTAACCACGTTACAAATTTTTTTTTTTTAATTCTGCTAATACAGATAACGTGGACACATGACGGCACATGCAGCAAATCTTTTGACTTGTTTTTGCGTTCTTGTTGGTTACGTTAGAATTGAAATACACAGGACGGACGGAAAGCCATCTGTATTTATTTAGTATTCGAAACTTGAAGCCGGTTTGAAACGATAATACTTTAAGGTATGCTTAAGAGGGAGTGCAACACCTTTGGTTATCTCAATTCTGACTACTAGATGGCGCCAGCGTCGACAACGTATTTCAGTTACGATCTTATTTCCACTTTTTCTCAGTTATTTTCCAACAGAATAGCGTCAAAATTGTTTCTAATGAAAGGGAATCGAATTGCCTAGCGAAGTGTGGAGGCAAAATTATCTAAAATATATTTTTATACTTTAGAGCAATATTTTAAGGTTGGCTGATTGAAAGATAAATAAAAACGGTAAACGTACTTTCCATCCGATATCTATGAATTAAATCCTTTTCTTCATTAAAAAAGTGTAACTGATTTAAAATTAAACAACAAAACACCATAAAATGCAGGTGTAGTTTGAAAAAATCGTACATACTCTAATCGGATTCGAACGCAGAACGTGTGTTAAATGTGACGAGGCATGCTCACAAGAAGGGCTGGATAGCAGTTCCAGCGCTCGTCAGATCTGTGCGTTCGGAAATCTGAGACAAATGACGTTTCACACGCGACCGACGTAAAACTGTCCTTAGTATTGCAGTTAGATGTCGTTGTGCTTCCATATATTGACTTAAATTGCGCTCCATTGCTCTAATACTTCTCCCAAACTAATATACAACAACTGCAGCAGAAATTTCATTTGTAACTGTAAAATCGACAAAAAAATATATCTGGAATTTTTAACACAGGTTGTCTATTGTAATCGGATTAGAACGAAAAAGTGAGTATGAGGCGGGGTGTTCTACAAATCAAAAAATGGGAGAGTAGTAGTCCCATATATAAATTACACAATTCCCGCGGCTGTTTTTGCGTGAGTGGCTTTCACGATCCTTTTCGACGATATGGTTTTATTTGTCCTTTTGCCCTTCGCCTTTTTTTCTGTTCACATTTTTCCTGCGATATTTTGCTCTGTAGTTCATTCTCCCTGGTTTTAGGGACCAGTCAATATTTTCGAAATGGGGGAATCAAATCTGTGATCAGGCCCGGAATGGCAGCCCTGGGACCCAAGTGCCATGACGTTAAAAAGCCCCCCAACAGAATGCTGGGAGGGGGGAGGGGGGGGGGTTTGTAGGTGAAATTATTCGAGCTTATGAGACCCGGTCATTATTTATGGCCGGGAGGAGGGGACGGACAAAATGAAAATGTAACCATCATATTTTCATCTCCCTCCCCCCTCCAAAACCCTGACAAAATCTTAACCTCCCCATTCAAGGTCAAAAATGTTGTGACCCTCCTGAGCCAAGGAACCAGAAGGCAAGGCTTTTCTAGAAAGTGTACGAAAAAAATTACAGCAGTGTTACTGACAACTTCAAAACCGCGGGTAAACACTCACATCATGGGGGTTCCCCCAAAAGTTGAGGCGTTTTTAGAAGTTTTAATTGCTGAAAGTGTTATTATCGAGGTTCAAAAATTACCCCCCCGGGTTCAAAAATTACCCCCCCCCTCCGGCCTCCGGGGGGGGGGCGGGCCTTAGTGTGTCTTTATAGTTCAGTCATTTGTAGAGATCTATAAAATAACTAGATTTTAAGGGCAACCAAGAAATTGCAAAGAGAAAAAAATTCAACTGCAGCAGAAATTTCATTTGTAACTGTAAACTCGAAAAAAGCCCCGTTACAAATTTACGGGAGGGCCCATGTGCCATTGGCAACCTGGCACTATGGCCAGTCCTGGCTTATGTGTGATCGGATAGCCGTTTCGCCGAATTCTAATCAGTGTCTTAATTTTTCGTTAAACGGGAATTCCCGTTTCGCCGACTCCTGTTTTGGCTAATTACAAATTTCTACCAGTTAGGAATGCTTCTTTAACCTCAGCAATATTACATTTGTAGAGTATTTTGATTCTGCGACATGGGATTCGGCGAAACGGGAATTCAATTTCGCCGCATTTGAATCATGGCTGAACTTTCGGTGAAATGGAAAGACAGTATGATCCACAAAGTTTCGATGCCCCACTCGCCAATCAAATGCCCCCATTTACGCTTCCCCACATTCAAGTGAAAAAAGAAGCCCCCC
>JAHWFP010232363.1:0-17114 GCA_023313725.1 Lithobius niger | reverse complement strand
AGGGAAAATTTTGCTGGAAAGAAGATTAGTAAACAAAATGCGCATCGTCACCACAGGTGGGAACGTATTCTTTATGGAGAAAAAGAGTCCTCAATAACGTGATGCGGACATTTTATTTTATGTAGACTTACTGTTCTTGCAGTCTAGTGTAAGTAGCGAGTAAATTTAAACAGCTGGTGAGTTGATTAATTTTAGTAATCTTCGTCTGCCACCAGAATATTAGAACTGTATGAACATTTACCATTCCGTCAGTTTGTAGTACGTGTTCATGATTGAATGATTAACGTTAACCTCGGGAGGGCCAAGTTAAGGGGGATGCGCTGATTGAGTGAGCGAAGCCAACGAAAATCAGTGCTTGTTAGCCAGTGCGCTCAAAAATTGGGTTAAATAGACTTAAGCATGTGAAACATGGGCATACAATAAGCCAAACCATGTCCATTTGGCTCGTGTAACGGCTAATTGGGCAATGGCAAACGTAAAAATGATGGATTAGAAAAGTTATAGATCTCCAGACAAAAAAAAGGTAGAGGTGACTATTAGACAGTGGAATTCTTTGTATTCACAGGCCTATGAAAGTTGTGATATCCACCCAAAACCAAAACTGGTATAAGAGCAGCCGCCAATTTTCCAAAAAGGGTCGGCCTTTCAAAGTAGTGATATCATTCAACCAGGGAAAGGCCGCCAAGGTCAATCCTATTAGCCAAGTTCATCGCACGGAATAATACTTTGGATGTAAAATGAAAACTTGAAGATTGCTACCGCTATAGCAATCTTCTAGTTTTCATTTAACTTTCGAACTATTAGTAGGTGCGATTAATTTGGCTAATAGGATTAACCTTGGCGGCCTATCCCTGGTTGAATGATATCACTACTTTGAAAGGCCGACCCTTTTTGGAAACTTGGCGGCTGCTCTTATACCAGTTTTGGTTTTGGGAGGATAACACATTAACATCGATAATTCTTCATAAGAACCCGCAGTCTATGTTTTGTAATTCTTTAACAATATTACCGTCATTTAGCTTATGTTCTAATTCTTCTTTCTGCACAAAATAGTAAATTGTACAACGGCCCTGATTTGGTGCATTATTTTCCGAAAATATGCCACTTCGAGTATCATCGTAATAAGTCTACGGCGCTTTGGCGTTCATTGAAGGGGAAGGTATAATTGCTTGGTAATACAATAACTTCATGAAATAATACGGGGTGGGAGAAGTAGGAAGGAAACCATTTTCTCATTAACGGAATGCGGCGGAAGGATACTTGCCATAGTGCCAGCAAACCGGTAGCAATCAAATTGTGGAATATCCTATAGGTTTACCATGAGAAAGAGACAATTGTTTCTGGGAAGATGGGTGGAAAGGTGGGGTTATTTGTGAGTGTGAATTTGCTCACTATCATCGTCGCCCCCACGGTTTAGAAAAATCGAAGCCTTTGACTGTAATGTATATAATTAATTCACTCCAAGGCAACAGATGATTTCATTTTACTAAACTATTAAATTTACACGAAATTATATAAATCGGACCAATTAGCATTACGTAGTACGATGCACATATTTCAGACGTTCGCCGATCTGAAAAGCGTGTTAAATGTTTCCGACATTTACTGCGTCCATCTGTAAAATACACGAGACGCCCATTAAAATTATTTCTAAGGTGGGATTGAGGCATTTTTTTTTAGCGGAAAAACCATTCTTTCACCTGCGCCCTGGATTTAAACCAATGATTTACGACAGAAAAGGAAAGAAAAGCAACCCACCTTTTTTTTTTTTATCGGGTCATTTTTCCTTGCAACAGCAAAAATTTCTCCGATTTAAAAAAAAATAAACAATTGCGGCAGTGTGGCGACCCAAGTAAAACGACTATAAATTTCTTTTAAAACTTAAAAAAAAAAAGTAACAGAAGGATAAACAAATAATAAAATGGTGCTAATAGCATAACGGCCAGTATAGTTGCTAGTAGCCACTACACATAAACTCAAAATTTTACAACACGTGTATTGCTCTAACTTTGTGTCACGCGTCGAGGTTCGATCCAGCGTCTACTTAGTTTGGAGACCACGGCTCAGACCACTCAGCTGCCGGCGAGAATTTTGTTACGGAGACACCTCACGAATTTCCAGTTGCTAGTTCTAGATATAGTTTTTCTGGTTTAGGGAGCGTTTATGCAACGATTCACCTTTGCATTCCCGCAACAAGATTTAGCTTGAAATTATCTGAAATTCCAACATGCTCTGCCAGCTTGCTATGTTTTAGCTCTGCCAGCTCGCTACGAAATGAGTCAATAATAGAGTTTAGAAGCGATTGAGAAAACTGTTTTGTCAGGAGGAATTCTTTATCTTACTGTCACGAATCATAAGACGGCAAGCATTTTTGCTCAAGCCATTTAACTAATCCATGAAGCGTTGTTACCATGGCAATGCCACCTGTGCTACCGCAATTAAAGTCGAACTGCGAGAATGCAATGGCGAGTCGTTGTGTAAACGCGCGTTACTCCTGCTAAGGTTAATTGATTTACTACGTGATCTTCGCTTCAAAAAACGAAATTTCGGCTGTACGGTCATCGCATGCAGACATTTCATATATGCCAAGGAGTTCCAAGAGTCGACCAATCTCACAACGCAGAAGGATCCGCGAATCTCCAACCGGGCAGGAGGCGGGCCAGCGCCGAACAGTGGTATCAAGAGCACCTATTCGTTGACAAGTTAAAAGTTGGGATGTCAATTAAAAGGAAACCTCTAACTCTTTTAAAGGTCGGGATTAAATCCGCCTTTGGGCGACGGAACTCTAGCGAACCAAGTCGGACCTTTCCTACACCCGTAGCATAAGGAAGGTGTGAACGACTTGGCAAGGTTTTCGTAAATCTCCGCCGGACCGACTACAAGTGCTCAATGTCACGACGGAAGTGAGGGGACCAGGCCTGGTAAGCGTATTCAAATAATGGGCGTACATATAGCTTAACGTCAAAACTTAAATAAATCTCTGTATCACCAGAGGGGAACAAACTGATTGTACAGAAGGCGACGATTGCAGACAATTGCAGGCGACTGGGCCCGGTTATTTGGATTCAGTCACCTGGAGGCCGAATCCAAAAAAACCTGGTTCAGTCGCCTGCAATCGCCACCTTCTATCGCCTGCACAAGTCCTTTGTTTTCCTCTGGTGACGCAAAGATTTATTTAAGTTTTGACGTTAAGGTATACGTACGCCCATCAATTGAATATGCTTACCAGGTCTGGTCCCCTACCCTCCTTCGTGACATTGAGCACCTGTAGTCGGGTCGCTGGATTCGGCATCCAGTGTGCTAAACTAACTCGACACCGAAGATCACCGCTAACATGCCTTATGAGTTACTGCTAACCCTGGACAAAACTACACTGCGTGAGGGAGAAGTGTGGCTAACTGAAATTTCGGGCAGAGGCGGATTTTTTTCTTTATTCCTTCTTCCCCCCTCACCTTGCTCCCGTGTGGGGAGGGAATATTTCACCCTGTGGCCGCCTTGTTTTCCTTGGAAGCTTTTCACTTTGAGCCTAACTTTTGTACGGCATAGCATCTTTAGGATTCAACACACTTTTGTTATTATTTTTTTTTTCGGAAGTCGGGGTGGGGGGAGAGGGGAGGGAAAGAGAACGAACGAACGAAAGAAAAAGCACTTCTTTCTGGTTACCTTCACAAACGACGCCTGCGTTCCATCTCTTTTTCCCCGCGTGCAGTTTCGCTTAGCTTCTGCGTTCTTGCAGACGCTGAAAAATTACGGCCTCTTCACTCTTTTGCGCTGCAACAGCAAGTAAGGCAATAGAATCGCCAACTAAAAGAAGAAAATAACACGTTTCTGTTTTCAGGTTTACTGCCGGAGGTGGGGGTGGGATGTTGTGCGGCGTATATATAGGTAGTAGCGTTCAACGAGAAAGGGGCACAGAAAGAAAGATGGCGGGCAGCGTAAATGATGGCCTTTTTTTTTCATTTTTCTTCTTCTCCCGTGCAATTCAGGATGCTCCTGGCCCACATTCTTGTCTCTTTAATATTTTTTGATACTTTTTCTCCTTATTTTATTTATTTTTTTTATTATTCCTTTTTCGGGCGCATCTTCCTTCCTTTTCAGACTTGAAGAATTCAGATTTGAATTCTTTATGATTTTTGGAGCTGTCACACATTTTTGTATTTATTTTCCCTCATCTATACCGTGAACGGTTTTCAGTTTTTATTCTTTTGACTCTTTATATGCTGGAGGTAAAAAGTATTCCATCTGCCTGATTTCTCCCGTCTCTCTCTCTAGCTATAGCTCTGCCCGAATGGTTTCTTCTCCTGACTTATGGTATCGTTTCAGTCTGTAACGAAAAGGACCGGAAAGTGGGGAAGACAATGTGCGAACAGGATGATTTCCTGGTTCTGCGCAACCCTCACTATGGAAAGGAAAATATGTTACTTGGAGTGCCCGTAGGGCTTTGTTTATATGTAGAAGGTGTTAAGTCCGTGACAAGCTTTCTCATGCAGAGACGGGAATTCTTTGGCCGGAAAAAAAAAATATATGAATTCGTGAAAGATGGAAATTGAAGATTTCAATGCAAGACAACCGCGAAAATAATCGGAAAATGCTAAGAATAATAAATGCACGCAAAAAGTATGATTTTGGGGTTTTGCGGTTCGCACGATGGAAACGGATAATTTTTTTTTACGAGGGAGGCTTTTTTTGGGTTTTTGCCGTAACGGACTACAGCACTAGTTCGTATATACGTGACACCAGTTCACATGTGGAGACGGGGTGACATTACCAGAAAAAAAATCCCACCCCACCAAATAAAGGATGAAAGTTGGAAACTGTCAATTTGGAATTGGAAATTGAGTTCAAGAAAACAACGAAATACATCGAAAAGTGTGAAAACGCGTAAGTTGATTTCCAAGTGTTCCTCTACGAAGGAAAGAATAATTTCACGAAGGAAACGAATAATTTCACGAAGGAAAGGGATAATTTTTATTGGAATGTTTTATTATTATCTTAAGGTAGCCTCCTGCAACGAAGGTAAATCCGAGAGTTTTACCTAATTTTCACCTGCTTAGACATTTTGGGTACTTGGTCACACGAAATCTTAAAAAAAAAAAATATGAGCTACGAATGCTACACCTGTCAAAGTTTAAACAGGACGGAGGGCCAATCGGCTCAGGACGGTTAAATAAATACAGATGAAAACCTATTTACGTTGCCTTTTGGACCGGGGAGTCGAACCCACGACCTTTAAAACCAAAGGCCGAGGATCTTCTTCTGAGCCATTCTGTTACGGTCAGCCATGCCAGCATGGCTCAGCGGCAGAGGAACTCGGCCTTTGGTTTCAAAGGTCGTGGCTTCGATACCACCGCTCAGGCAGTATGACATAAGTCCAAAAGGCAACGTAGGTTTGCATCTGTATTTATTTATATCTGTCAAAGTGGCGCCATCTTGTAAATGACCAAGATGGCCTTTGCGCCTTACTTTGTTTTATTAGCTGTTATGATCAATACCGTAATGTGTTAGTGGTCAAAAATTGAACATAATCGTCGGATTGCCGTCTTTACAAGGTGCTGGTTGGTGATGAGGATGCTTTAAGATGTGTACCATACGCCCCCCCCCCCCCCCTCCCCCGTCCTGAAATTGACAGAATCGTTAGAAGTGCCTTCGATTTTTCACGTCGTAGTGAACCTGCCACAGTCGTCGGTGAGTCAAATTTTTGCATGCAAAGGTGAGTCAAATTTTTGCATTCATGTTCGCCGGAAAAAATCCTTGGTAATAAGAAATCGAAATTGAGGACTTCCGTGCAAAAAAAGACAAGATACTATTCAGCAATGATGGGCAAAATTAATAAAAATAAATACAAGCTTTTTTCAATTGTTGTTTGGATTTATCTGACTGCATAAAAGGGAGAATTAATCCAACGACTAAGTGCTTTTTTTTCTTCTTAATTTGGTTAATTTTTTTTCACGTTTTTGCATGTATTTTGTTACTGCTTTGTTTCCGTGTGCTTAACCATTTTTTAGTCCTTTGTTTCTTGTTTTAACTTTTGTGCTGGGCTTATTGTGTATTTTAATTTTTCTATTTTTTTTCCCTCTACGGTGTTCAGCTGTATACTAATTTTCATTCACGCTTTTATTTTTCCTTAATAGGTTTTTTTTTGCCTAAATCTCAGACGTTGTTGGTGCTTTAAATTTTAAATTACATTCAGTTCGTCTTCTGTAATCCCCTGTCACGGAAACAACCTTTTTTTTTTTGGTATTGTAATGTAATGTAATGTACTGCATTGAATTGTACCGTATTATATTAAGTGACATACAAACGTCACACCCGTATTCCTATAGCTCAGGGCGTCCGGTATTTAATTTTACATTTGTATTCAGTGCAGCAGTTATTCGTGCTAGTCGATTGAACACCCATGTCGAGCCAAGTATCATGGAAATGCGTAGATTTTTTTAACACTTGTACTATCAAAAAAACCCAACGAAATTATAAGGAGAGCGAACTTTAGCACAACAACGGGTTGGGATCAGATCAGCCCACCTTACATCAATAAAATAAACTACAAACTGCAAATTCTAAACAAATGGGGACAGAACGTTCTTGGGAATGGTAACATTTGCCCCTATAGACGGCGCTGAAACGCCAAAATCTCGAAGCAACGGTAATTAAAATAACTCTTTTGACTTTATCTATTTTAAACTTTTGCTTTTTTGGGGGGACCAAGATGGGATCGAACGTTTGTGTTTTTTTTTTAACGTTGAATAACGTGTTTATGCGAGCCTACAGTAGTATGACGAAAAAGCGCATAGCCGCAGACCAAATCCTCCGTGTTAAAGCTTAGCGCATGCGTCGTACATGTCTTGCCATGTGTGGTCGCACACACAATGAGCCCACACACGGAGTTTCACGATTGCTTGCGTCATACGTTTTAGGGTTACAGAAATCTCGATGTATATAGTAGCCCCCTCAGTCGGTGTTTCATACTTATGTGTTTAGGGTAAATAAAAAAGTACGGTCAAAAAACACTATTACAGCGCCATTTTTCGCATGATCATGCCAGGACCTGCGAAAGGTGTTAACATGGAAGATTTGGTCTGCGGCTAAGCGCTTGTGTATGAAAAGGTAATAAACGTGTTAAAGAGATACATAGGTACAAAAGGGAATGAAAGGTTACCCAAGGGTACGAAAAGGTACAGTTCCGGTAAAAAAAAAATGACTTCGTTACATGGAAGAAGTTGCAGGATTAAAGTATGTGACTGAACGAAAATGTTGATATCTCGAAAACTACTGGACAGAATTGAATAAAACAAAAACTGGATTAATTGTTATGATATATGCTATATTTCTATACGTATGACATGCAGTATTCAGCAGAAAAATGTAATATGCAATTCAGTCTTTGTTTCATGAAAATCCTTCCAATGGTCTACGAGATATCATCAGATATCACTAAGTTTTTCTCGCTCGGCCAATTATTTCAGTCAGTTAACGTAGTATTTAATAAGGGTAGAAATACAGTAAACTATTTGATAATTAGTTCAGTTTTTGTTTCATGAAAATCGGTCCAGTAGTTTTCGAGATAACAGATTTTCTCCATGGTTGTTATTACGACCCTCGATATAACGAAAAAGGGCGTTTTTTTTTTTGACCGGAACTGTACAACTGATGTGGGCATACGGTACGAAAGAGTACAAAACGGTACACAGGTTACAAAGGATGAAACAAGGCTTAATGAGGATAAAATGAAACCGGCAAAACTCCACTCTACATTTTTTTTTGCGTGGCAGGGGGGTAATGTTCCTGTTCAGTAATGTCCATTTTTCTTTGCGACATTTGCATGGAGTACTCCATATCCGAATTTCTATTGTTCTAACTAGTACCTTACACAATCATCTGCTCCTTCATCCTTCCCCCACCCTTCTCGATGAGATATTCCACATCTGAGTGGCACATGCCAGAACAGCGTTACAATTCACCGTACCATCGCCACTATAGTCCACCTTTACCACACTATGGCTGCTCCTTCTTGCAACCCAGTCTGCTAGTATGTTCCTTAGATCAATATGTTCCTATGTTCCTCTCTTCTCCGTCCTCTGCATCTTTTTTAACCAGCTAAGGCCCTCTCGGATACCCGAAAACCAAGCAAATCTTTAGACGACAGGTTGGCTGTACGGTCGACTGACCCTGCCTGCCTTGTACCATCTATACTTCCCCCAGCCCAACAACACCGAGTGCAATAATGTTGTGTTTGGAAGATCGCGTGGAACGAACGAAGAAGCACCGGAAGAATGTCCTCTTTCCTTCCCGTCTTTCTTTCGTTCCTTCTTTTCAAGTCAGCTTTCTTGTCTTTTTTCCCCAAAAACGAAATTGAGCTTCACCCGTCCGTCGTTCCTTCCTTCCTTTCCGACAACCGAACGATGGCAGAAACCAATTACGGCGTTTACCAATAAACGGTGTACGAAAGCTTTTGGGTATAAGGAAAAGCCGATAGAGGCAAAGGAACGGAAAGGAAAAAGAAGAAGAAGAAGAAGAACGAAACGTTGTTGTCGGCATGGGACACGTTTTCTTCTTCTGCGATGAAATTACAAATAGGTTGCTTAAAGATGCACTCAAGCTCAACAGCGTTTTATTTTTTTATTTTTATCATTTTATGTGTTCCTCTTTAGACTGAACGAGCGACCCGAGAAGGGAATAGAAATTGGAAATAGAAAGATTCCAACTAAGGTAATACACGGTAACTGTGTCAGCCGTCTGGCGCCTTGAAATGTGTGACAATTTGGCTGTTGCCGTTCTACACCAACTTTTTTCCTGGGACCACGACGGGTTTGTGGCACTGACATGAGGAAAGAATCGTTTCGACTCATGGGACACCCGACTTGTGGACGTAGGGGAAGGGGAGAGGTTGACCAGATACCTTTAACTGTTGGGTGTTATGCTAATTTATATTCAATTCTGATTAAACGTGTGCCAATTATTGGTACGTGCGATGGCTCCTCAACACCGACACCACAGTTAGGGGCATAGCTAAGGAAATAACAGAGGAGGAAGGGGTCAAGCTCCGGGTTGGGTTAACTCCAAATTAAAACTAAGCTGGTGGAATAAGTCGTGGTTCAGTTCCAGGGATGCTTTAATTATTAATTAAAGCGATAATAAGGTCAAGCTCGCTTGACTAATGAGGGCGACTCTAGCCTTGGCTTACGGTCTAAAATGGAATGCCTCAAATGAAAGACATACTCGGAGTCAGATAGAATTAGGGATTTGGGAACATTATTTGGTTTGAATGGCCAATTTGGTAGTTACGGGGTTGCAGTGACACACTGGTCCAGGTGGAAGTTCAGTTGGGGGATTTGGTGCAAACAGGAAAAAAATTTCTAATTACTAAAACCGAAATTACCTTTGGATGTGAGTCGATGGGAGGATCGTGGTGGAATGAATTCTATTTCGATTCACATCTCATTGTTTTGAGCACCGGGCAGAAGCCCAAGTGAGCGCGCGCCATGACAATTAATGTCATACGTTAATTACAGGCTATTTGTATGCTTTATATTGTTACAATAATTGATCACATAGCATCATCTCGACTAACAATGAATATTAATTTTGAAGTGACAATGGCTCGTTACATGAAGTCACGCAGACCTTGGGCTTGGTAGGTTTCCCAAATGACGTCATCAGAGCAACTTCGCTGGGGTAAGCATAATTTCAACGTTTGAGATCCTGAATTAAACTCACAACAAACGTTAAGTATTCAGGAACATTAACCACTTCATGACGACAATGAACGCCTCGCACGTCGCTTAGCCAAAGACGAAAAGGAAGTTTTGTGAGGGTTTCGTGTGGGACCTCGAGCACAGACAACAAACCACATTCGATTGGATATCACCCTGGCCTCAAAGCCAAGGGAATACGAGATCAAAAACACGTCACCTACTTATGTAGGTTACACATGGGACGCTGCGTAACTACCCCCACAGCAGGGGCTAAAGTGCCAATAACAATCGGAAACTGATTATTACACGTGTCTAGCTTATTCTGAAATGATTAGCTAGCCCGTCGACGAAAACTCCAAACAGCAAACTTCACACGGGTTTTCAGTTTCTGTACAACCGAAACGGCTGCGAAGACTGTATCAACGACTTGTCCGTCCGTCCGTCACCTTTTTCAACTCGGTAACGGAACCAGATAGAGACAAACTGTTCTCACCATTAGATTCAGCGTCTAAAAACAGGAAATAAGAAACGGAATAGTGCCGCAACCGGTCTTCTGTCCAACCAGTGTACAGAAGACCAACTACAACTAGGTAGTCGCTGCAGCTACTTGTTGTATCAATAATTTTGTGCTCTGACCAAATAAAAATGGAACAACAGTAGAGAGTTCAGTTTCCGTATATTCGGTAGAGATTTGCATATTTTCGGTATTTACTTGGTCAGAGCGTAAAATCATTGACACAGGTTCTGAGAAACCAAAGTACCATGAGCCTGCCTCCATTCAAGGTATGACACGAGAATGAAGACATCTAATTTCAACGACGAAACGCTGATTTGTGGAGGGGTTCCTGGGACTTCGAGTAGAGCGAGCAAAGCACAGTCGAGCGGATAGCACGCTGGCCTCGAAAACGAGAGAACACGAGATCAAAAGATGTTTACGACTTATGTACACAATGGGAATCTGAAAAACGACGCCTTCCTATCACAGCTTTCCTGTCGTTGCCATGAAGACACCGACCAATTCGTGTGACTGACCCTTTTACGTCACAATAATTGGCCGTCTTAAACGCTATAATGAATAGACAAAATTCGTTAATGAAATAGGTGTCATCTGCATGTATAACAGTTTGACTGCAACGTGTTAAGGAAAGGAAAACGTGATGGCTTAACGTTACCGACTGAGTGGTAAGAGACAACGTACATATAATGGCAGAGGAGGTGGACTACAGTGTAGTTGATACTTGCCTTTGGATGTGGGTCGATGGGAGGATCGTGGTGGAATGAATTCTCTTTCGATTCACATCTCATTGTTTTGAGCACCGGGCAGAATACCAAGCGAGAGTGTGCCATTACAATTGATGTGATACGTTAATTGCAGGTATCCCGTGGATGAATTTGAACAGTGTTCTGGCTTGTTTTCATACAGAATACTTTGAGGGGAACATCTCGACGAAGAGGGTGGAAAAGGAAGAAGTAGATGTTCACATACATTAATGGAAGCAACGTAGCAAAGGAGGGACTGAGTCTAATGGCGCATCGACAGCTAGGTCATTAGTGCCAACCTCAGTCACAGTGGAATTGTCCGGGTTGCCACTGCACCGCACATTACAGAGATGTTAACCGAACCCTAATCTAGATATTATCATACATCTTTCTCCTACGATGTACTGACACAACGAATAGGGAAAAGACACGTCAGGTTCTTCCATTAATAGGGGTGGAAAGATGTTTCATCTTTAAGTATATGCCGGGTTCTCTAGAGGGGATCCATAACTTAAAAAGAAATAGTTCTTAAAAGTTATTTCTGCTAATATGAGTGGATTTTAACCCCTGTCACTATGTTACAGCAGACTGGCTCAAAGAAAAAGACCGATAACAGGGGTTGGAAACATGGTCCAAGGTTCATTCCAGCAATTTGGGTGGAAATATATCTCTTGAAATATGTTATATCCTAACTGGCCTGAAAATATGGGTAGATCAGGGAGGAGGAAATCGCAATGTAAGTGTTATTCTATTAATCAGGGTGTAAATTACTATAAGTGTTACAAGTAAAACCAGCTCAAAATCGAAAATAGATAAGGGAGGCAGAAGTCAAGCATGGTCCATTCTACTGATATGGATGGAAAGCCATATCTCTTTACATATGTTAATAGTCAGAATCGCCTGAAGGATGGGATAGATACGGGAGAAAAAATAGTCATGTAACGTTCATTAAATAATCTGTATGGGAAGAGATACCAATTCAAATGTTTTAGAGTAAGGAAGCAAAACTAAAAAAGTAATATCTCCTTTCCTATTCGATACTTTTTGACCAAACTTAGCCAGATAGTACATAATTGGTCACTGGCAAAAATAAGATGCCATCCCTCCAAAAAACTACAAAATAAGTAATATCTGAAACAAAACCCACAACGGTGAAAGAACCCGCCAAGTTTCAACCAATAAAAGTAGTGACATCAGAGCAAATATGGCTGCTACCAAGTTGCTATATAGTTCCCAAGCTAATCCCACCGATTATTACTTTATACGTTATATGGAAAATTTGGGCATTGCTACGGAATGTAGCAATGGTCGGTTTTTTTTATTTATTTTTTTTTTTATTTTACCTTTGATCTATCCCGGGTAATTACGCAGAGGCATACCGGCCGGAAGGACAGAGTTGGGTAGAGAAGTAAACGAGAAAAAGCATCTCAGGATCAATGCTTGTAAACTGAGTGACGACACTGTAAGGCTGCATTTATAATATTGATTTCGACGCGTACGCGTGACGCTCGGCGCGTGAAACTCTAGTTTTTCGCATGCTCAACGCTTAAGCGCGACCATTTACAATTAAGCCCTAACCAGACTGGCTGCTCGCGGCTGCACGGAGTCGCAGTATGGTGTAAAAAAGACTTCAATATTGGTCCTCAACGCACCACCAACCATACGATTGCACAAATTTTGACCTTGTAGGTGCGTAGTCGCGCATTGCTTCGCACGAAATTTTCTACTGTCTGGAGAGGCCTTTATTGTAGAGTAGGTGGGCCAACGCGCGCGTTTTGCTGTTTTCATGCGTCCCGCGAATATCTACTGGACCTAGATCGGTGAGCGCCAAGCGACGCTCGCACGCTTAGTTGTTGCATGCTGGGATAAATAAAGTGGCGGCATCAACGGATTCCATCGGCGTCGATCGGCGCCACAAGAAAGGAAAACGTGGTGTGCTAAAAGATTGAATGCTCAAAATAAACGGCCAGATATCTTAATGACAGTTACCCTGACCCGTATGGCATCGAATCTTGGTGCTATAGAAGGGGAAAGTTGTGAAACAGCATAGTTGGAACGGAGTATCGGCCAGCATTATCAAGCTCACGCGCCTGTCCCCGTTTGTTGACCCATAATTGAAAGTTCTCGAAATCCCTGCGTAGTCTGGTTTATTCTTACACTTAACCATAATTCTCCCTGCTTCCTCGTTTGTGTCCTAAAGCATCGAGGTGGTGACATGAAAGAAGAACAAATAAGATCTTTCGAGGGTAATGAAAACAATTAATTGTATACTTTGGCCACTACCTGCTGGGTTTGTAATGCTCAAGGATTTCATTTTTTAAGTATTTTTTTTTTTCAGTGATATTTGGGAAGTGTTTTACAGGATTTTCCAGCAACGCAAAACAAGATCGAGTAAAATTAAGATCCTACCATTTCGGCGTATATCAAGTTTGCGTGTAATGGTGAATGGAAATTGCAAACCTGATGGACGATGCATACCTAAAAAAAAACAAAAAACAACCGGAAATAATCAATATAATATTTTTTTTCTGCGACTGAATTTCTGTTTTAAGGCAATATTGAAGATTGAAGACATTAAGAGCAGAATAAATGAATAATTTCCAGTATTTTCCATTAAAATAATTTTTCAATTGCACTCCAAATTTTTTCTTCAAGTATCTTAGTGTTTTTTTTTCTTCTTTCAGTGTCCTTGTGACCATCATTCACGCATTAACAAAGGCCAAGCCAAGTGGTTGACATGCTGAGTAACCTGGACTAATCAGTAGGTTCTTTTAGGACTTGTCAATTCCCAATTAGTTATTAGCTCGTGGTAATGCATTACGAGTGCCCTGCGTTGAACGGCTGGTCACTCCCGTAGATAAAATAACGTAAATGCCTAAGATCAAGTGCCCAGTTACACGGACTTGAATTTAGTACCTGTTGCTTTTAAGTTGTTGTATTAAGTTTATCTTCACCTTGAGTAGGAGTACTTCCCTGGTACAGAGAGGGACTAATTGAAACTTAAAAAAATACGTTACAACGTTAGTAGTTTTTTTTCCTTGACACTGAATAACCCGACCGAACTCTTAAAAGTTATCTTCGATATCGCGTCATGTTGCCTGACAAACCACGCCACTGCCAGTTTTAGGAATTCTCGGTATGCTCAGGGTCTCGAAGAGCTGTCACACGGCTCGACTATCGTCGTTAGCCTAAAAGCCAAACCAGACTGGTTATTCACAGCAGCCGGCTGGTGCACCAAATGGAAGCACTCATGGAATGGGCAAGAGATTTCAAATTCAAGAAGTCAATTCCAATTCTTTCCTTACTGCATAGCTAGGGGACTTTGCACAGAGTACCACATATTCGGCATCAGCCAGAATTCATCCTTCTATCTGACCCTGTAGGCTCCAGAGGTTCTGGCCGTTCAGTATGGACCCCCCAACACCAACTGGCGAGCCGTCGTTCATCCTCTTTTTTTATACCGTGGAGAACAATAGCTTCTTGCCTAAGGCGTCACGTAACGTGACTGGCAACTGGTGCAGTCCAGTTCCATCTGGTTGCGCAGCGGACCTGTACTTAAATTATTTTAATTCAAAATCCTAAATTTTTATCCGTGTACACTTTAACAAGTAAAACTTCAATGAATACGTGTTAGTGCAGCGAAGACCAAACCTTCATTCTGGCGATAATGGCATATTTCGCTTCGTGCCCCGCCCGCGAATTGTTGCAAAGTAATTGTTTTTTATTTACAAAGGCATGAACGCGCTCGAATGCAGTGATTGTTGCTGCTTATTTTGAAGCACTTCAGCTCTGAAAGCCCACACCTATGAAATAAATAAGCCATTCTATCGTTTCTATAGCTGCCAATTGCCGATCAAGGGTTCGGCTTTGTTGCTGTTTTTAATTTTATTTTCTCTTGAAGGCTGAACTGAAACTAATTGTTCCCGGTCAGTCTGTAGCATTGTCGCAACCCACAGAGGCAAGCAGAAATGTTTACCCCAGTCAGCTTTGCATTGGTGTGCTTGGTGTTTGGCATACTCGGTAAATGTCGCCTCAATACTAACACGGCACCCACCACACACCCGCATGAAGACTTTGTTCGATGCTGATAGCTTTGGCGCCGACGTGCTTTTAACAAATAAGCTATAAGTAAAATCAAGAATTTGTAGGGGCAGGAATACAGCGTGTAATTACATAACACATGCAATTCATTTAAGCAGAATTCCTTTTTGAAGCATCCTTGTAGGACCAAGGTTCCTTCCTGGCCTTACGTTGGTGTTGTTTGGTGCATACACGAGATCTCACGACGTGCTTCGATGTGATTAGCTGTCACAATGACTGCTTTCCACGTGTACTGACCCTCGTCAATGGTTCAGCACAAGCGAAATATGTATATATGTATAGATGGGGCTGTATAAATAAGAACGAAAACAACAACAAAAAAGACAATCTGTAGGAGGCCGGAGGTCGCCCCATACATAAATTGTTGCTACGTGGGCTAGCCAAACCCAGACTGAGAAACTAAAATGAAATCAGTGCGCGGAAGAAGATTTGTTAGTAGGCTATACAGTTTTCTTTTCGCTTTACCGTTGCTGCAAAATCTATAATTTATGTGTTGTTGACTGTATCGCTTCTAAAATTCGAAGAAGCTTATAAAAAAAAATTGTTTCGAAAGTCGATGAAATGTGAGGCATTTCTTTTCTAATTCGTTGCTCTGAAAAGTGTGTGATCTCTACCACGTTTCATTTCGAACTGCAAACATCGTGCGTAGCGAAGTCATTTTAGAGAGAGAGGAAAAAAATCACTTGCATGTTTCAGACTCATAAACCAGTGCGGTAAACGTGATTGTTTACAGCAACAGAAACGAAGACTTGTTTACAGAAAATAACTTGTTGTATGTATACTTTGTTGCATCTCAGTATAAGAGCTAACGGTAAAAGAAAAGAAAAAGATTGCCGTCGTCTATTTCATTAGGCCAAGATTGTATAACGACATAGTTTTAATTTAAATTATTTCTCTTCGTCGTAGCAAACAGTCACACGCCAAAAACAAGTAGGCAGGTTGCGGAGGAAGTTAATTCGTGGTGCTGTATATACCGATACAGAATTGCAAGTCGACGGCTGGACGTGTAGTTTCATTTTCTTTTGGCAACAACATCAATATCTTACGCGGATGCTTCGAGTTTTGTTTATTACTGTTCACATTTAGGGACAGGTTGGGGCAGCAAATAACAAGATTTCTTTTCTAAAATTCGACAAATTATGAGTTTTCTCCGAACGTTTGCGATGGAAAAGTCCGTGATTTATAGGGTCTTATTTTTCCATTTTGATTAGGGGAAAAAAAACTGTTGTGTGAAGCGTAACGCATCTCACGAGAATGTAAGGAATGTAGCTTTTTTTGCACCGGTATTGTAAATAAGGTTACGATGTAGACATGTTGTTATTATACGGTCTACAAAGCAAATATAAAATGATAACAAATAAAGAACAAGATTATTTTTTTGTACGTGCTAGACAGCGTGTGCTGAAAAACATAATTACAGTGGAGAGAGAATATGCATTTAACTCAAGATTTATTTAGTTTTTTTTTATCGGTTTAGATCTGTTTGATTTAACGTGCCTCTTCTGGCCCTCATGTCATAGGTACTCGCTGCACAGCGTGACCGCATCATGAAACCATATATATTAAAAAGTTTCATGATTAGAAAGTATGATCACGGGACCGCACAAATTGTCCGTATACTAGCAATCCGTTGACTCTTCCACCCATCGGTAGCATCATAGATTAGTTATAGGTTTGGGGAGGAGAGTTTGGGACTGAGACCCCTTCTGAAACGTCTTAAATTCATTCCTATTAGTTCCGTCTAGGTTTACAGAGGGCGCCTTGAGTTTTATGTGGGATCTTCTACTCAGTTTTCAGCCTAAAATTAAACTAAATTAAACGAAACTAGCTTGTATTTCATTATTATCTAGTTTAGCTTAGTCGTAATTTAGGGCTGAAAAATGAGCCAAAAATTGCCAGATGGAACGCGTGGCGCCCTCTGAAAACTCGTACGGAACTAATAGAAATGAATGTCACACGTTCCAACAGGAACCTTTTAGAGTTACACATTTTCTTTTCCAATCCTATAAATTTTCGCATCTTACCTCTTCCAAGCATACGCGAGGCCCTGGCGGTAGTTGT
>JAHWFP010232332.1:2885-13198 GCA_023313725.1 Lithobius niger | reverse complement strand
TTGCTATCTGGGCTGCATTAGGTTGTACACCTGGAGGTACAGGCTATTAAAAAGAAAGAAAAAAGTTTTAAAGAGACATAGTTTCCAATTGAGATTCCTATCAATATTTCTGAATCTTCCACATCAATATGGCCTCGAAGCTATATTAACCTAACGTTAGTCATTCCCATGCTAAAAACGGGGTCTTATCCCTAAAAATAGTTTTTACTTACCCTAAAATACTTACCTGCATTTTATGCTTTCTAGGTTTGGAAATACTTTTCATCCAAAACCAAACTTAATGCTCGCGTGGTTTATTGTTCAGGCGCTCCCCGAGGCCCTTGGCCGGCCTCATTCCTGCGTCATAGTTCGTCTCACTCATTCACGAGGGGCGGGTCGGCGTGGGAGCCGGAAGGGTTCCCCACAGGTAAGTATTTTAGGATAAGAAACAATTTTTAGGGCTAAAAAACCTTGTTTTTGCTATCCTAAAATGCTACCTGTTTTTATGCTGACTTTGTCACACCCCACCGGGTCGTCGAACCCCGCACCAAACATGAACCCAACGCCCCCGAATCCCCTCAAATCCAAGGGGCCCTAATGGTCCAATCGAACTTGCACTTACCCTTACTTCTTGCTTACCACAATGCCTGCGCTCAGTCCTGACGCCCGACGTGTCCAACTCCCTCATGTAGAGGGAAATGAAAGTGGTTTTGCTTTCCCAATTTCCGGCCGCCAGACTTCCTCCATGGATGAATCCGAAGAGTATGCCCACAAAGTCGCCATGTCCCGCAACTTGGAGCATTCACCTGGTCGACGATTCTGCAACCGTCAACATCCTCATACGTCTCCGTGATCACTCTACAAATCCACCTATCAGGGCAGGAGTAACTGCCTCCCTGGTAGGGTCACCTCTTCCGAAAGTTTTACAAACAATGGAATGCGCCTAATCACACCCTATTTAGCGCCACTGCTCGTTGCGTCGACGACCTCTCTAGAAGTCGCCAAGTAATACTTAAGGGCCCGAACTGGGCATTGCAAGCCTTTCCACACGCTCCTTCCCGAGGATATTTGTCAGTGCTTTGATCACAATAGGTGCCGGCACGTCGTCCAGCTTGAGGGTTTTCGCCCTCAATTTAGGCCCGGGTGAAGCAACGCCACATTCGACCAAATGCTCGTGTATCTGTCCAGGGCTCGAAATGAGCAGTATTGCATCGTAATTTGCACCACAAATTTAAACTTTAGCGATGCAAAATTAAATAATGTATCGCAGTTTAGCGAAGCAACTGTATTAAACGAGACAACATAACAGCATAGTCATGATCGTGTTGGCTGACAAGGAGATGCTAATTCCTCCTACTTTATAGGCAGGCCAAGCGTCGCACATGCATTCTGGGAAATCACTGATCCTACCATCACCTTCGGTATTTAGTTGGTGGCACGTTTCAGACACGGGTCAGAATAGTCTTAACGTGCATCGGATTTTATTGTTAATGTTTATTACAGGTCTATTTTTCTTTTTTTTCTTTCCTATTTAAGCTACATTTGTTTACATTGTTTGTTACTGTAACCATTTTTGAAATTTTCTGCTTTTATATTTGGCTCCAACCACAATCGATTTGGAAACTGGCTGTTTGTTTCCCAAATAAAATCGGATGCCATAGTCTTGACCAAGCATCCGTGCATGTAGCAGAGTAAAAGTGAAACAAAAATGGCTGTTGTTTCCAATTAAGTGAACTTTTTGTATTTTTTTTACTAAATAAATTATTCTTTAAAAGTTGCTAAATCATTTTGTCATGACTGCTACACAAATTTGTATTTTGCATCGCATTTTTGCTATGCCATTTTTCTAAGACAATTCGAGCCCTGCTGTCCCTAACAAGGGCCACAAGTTCGCTTTGGCGAGCTGCAGTCGCAAGAGCCACAAGAAAAACGAACTACAGCATTACCATCTCAAAAAGACGCCCTCAACGGTTCGAAACGGGGTCCCGATAGGAAGTGCAGAACCTTCGGGAGGTCCCATTGTTGGCACGGTCGGCACACGCGCAGTCGGCACATAGAACGATTGCACAAAGACACGACTGCACAGTTGAACACCTCATCCAGCACAAGAGAAAGCACAGAGTTAATGACGGTCCTATACGCTTTGACATAGATGGACGAAAGGCCAGCTTGAAATACTCCCTCAAGGAACTCGCAGACCTCCTAGGCTGATGGTCGACTTGCGCGAATGGAGCACCAGGCAAACCAACCCCTCCATTTACTTCCATACACTCCAACCAACAAGTCCCTCAGGCTCTGGGTAACCGAAGTAGACCCCTGCCGAGTATCCCTTTTTCGCCGAGGACCCCGCTCCGAGTAGCCACCCATGAAGATGCAGGACGTCCGGATTTGCATGAAGATGCATCCGTTGGGTCAGGGAAGACTACCACTTGGGAAGGTCCACCGGACATTAAACCGCTTATGTCAGCTGGAACTCGTCGGCCTTTCCAAAAAATTGTTCGAATGTAGAAAGCACTTTTTCTTGCACAACCTCCACCCTGTCATCCCGATATTTTGCACACTCAACCATCGATTGATTGATTAGCGTAGCCACACCCTGATTCAGGATCAATGGTAGCTGTTCTTGGTCTGAGCTTTCCACCCGCTCGGAGATTGCAAATCGTAAGAACCCAATGAGTTTTTGGAAACTCGCCAGCTTCCAAATATGCCAAAAGTACTTTTGCAGCTTTCCTCTGCAGTTTCCGATTATTAAACTTCGTCCAAGTTGATTCGATGGCCACCATTACGGTCTCACTCAGTTCTTGGCAAACCTCTTTGCACTGGAAAACCACAAAATCACACACCCAACATCTCCTCCACAACAGATGCGGGTCAATTGGATTGAGCCTACGTCCACACTTGGCACTAGCAGTGCCCGGGCTTGATAAAAGCTGCTGCTTCCCAGATTTCTTCATTTTAAAATGCACAGGAACGAAAATCAAACAAATTAAACTACGAAGCGGGAATGCGGGGCACTGCTATGCCGGCCAAGGGTCCAGGGGAGCGCCTGGACATGAACACGCAAGCGATACGTTTGGTGGTTTGGGACGAAAAACATTTCCCAAACATGGAAAGCATAAAATACAGGCAAGTATTTTAGGATAACAGTAAAAATCAGTTTTAAAATGTGGCGTCGAGATTTTCTGTTGAATTATGCACACACCCTGCCCGAATTATAATTTTGGTGCGCTTATATGTGGGCTCTACTTTTCATACATAAACGGTTACGTATCTTAGTTTCCGATTTGTGACATTATTTTGAGTTCATGCTGTCACGTGGCCCTCTTTCGTCTGCGACCAAGGTCCATGGGAATGACAGTATTTGAAAAGGTCGGTCAGAGTCAAGGTTACATTATCTTATATGTCATGTTTCCTAGGTAAGAGGTCATTTAAGCTGTGAAAAGTCATGATATTTTTTTCACGCTGGCCCACTGCATTATTAATATTGGATAATAAAATATCCAGCCAAACCATTGTTACAAGTGACAACAGGTGTTATTTTAAAGTGAATTCATATCAAAATCAACACAGTTTGGGTGGCTACGGCAAGAAGTTAATGGCATCCTACTTACATGGATCAAATATTTCAAATCTTTTGAAAATTGCTTTTGACATTTAACATGTATACACACGCTACGTTTACAACATTTAAACAGCTGGTATAGTAATAAAAAAAATAGTTCAGTACAAATGTTTACCGATGGGTAAAGCCTATTCTTTAGCAATATCACCTGTTTACACGCATTAAATTTGTTAGCGGGAAGGTGGAGGTTAAGTTTTAAACAGTTGACATAAAGCAGTTCAGCACAGGTAAAGCCTATTCTTAGCAACGTTAACAATATTACTCAACACACGAACAAGGGTCAAAAAAATTACTGCAAATCGTCTACTAAACACCCAAGCAAAGCTAATGCCCCTAAATTAACGTCAAAATTGTGAAATAGTGGAGTTGACACAGACACCTTCTATCGTCGTTTTTCTGCTGTAAAATTAACTGAACACTCCATGCTGTGAATAGAAAAATAGTCAAAACTAATATTCACTGCGGGCTCCTGAGATGCTCCTGGTGTATTTTGTGTTCATTAGCATTGTACGCTTGTGTTGGTTTCAAGTTTTTTTTTTTAATTTGATGCAGACGTTACGATCTGGTCCAGGGGTTTTATTTAGTGTAGCTGGAGTCCGATTCAGTGTTGACCAAATCTGGTCGTCTGTTGTCGCAGTTTTCGGCCAGGTTGCACACCAAAATACGTTTTTCATTACGTAGCATTTCAGCTGTATCTAAAATGTTTATTGGCTTGGTAACCTTCAGTTTTGAAATATTTTGTCAAACCACATGCTTGGTTTTCATTTTACTTCGATGCATTGAGCAAAAACGAAGCGGAGAAAATAGAGTGCGGCCGCTCCATCGTTTCGTTATAGCTCGAATCAAATGGAACGTGGATCGTTCTATAGTAATGTAGAAATGATGTGGTCCTTCTCAGGCAGCAGAATACGCGCCAAAAAAAAACAGTGTTTAGTAGACCATCTGATTGGTTAATGATTTCAGCCAGTAAAGTGCTTCCTTTTAAATAAAAAATGTCGCTTTCAGCCTTTAAGCGCAATTAACTATGGCAGCCTTCATTGACTTTTCGCGTCGCTACACACATTTCAAATTGAGCGACTTGGGACGTTTTTCTTTGCTGAAATTTAAACATTTTCACGTTGACAGACTTTAGTAAAACAATGATTTTCGAAGATTTAAACATTTTAAAAAGTAAATTCGTCAAAATAAATTTTTTTTTTTTGTAAATTTATAAATTTTCTCTTTCCTCTCCCCTTAAATTAGCACGGCCGGCAGGCAGTGCTTATTAGAGTTTGTTTGCGCACGAGAATTTAAAAAAAAACTGGACAGGCGGAGTCTGAGGCAGCGAGGCCCGAGAATGCAATGCTGTAACATGTAACACTGGGGCAACAATTGACGAGGCACACGAGATCGGATTGTAGCTCACTCCAACAAGATGCAACGAAGCTCAAGCACGAGGAAAGTTAACATTGTCGTGTGGATCTTCTTTGAGTTAGCATTGTCATCCACAGAAAGCTTGTCGAGAACCAAAATGACATAATCTTGATTTTCGCTTAAATCTTTCAGTTTTAAACCATAAGGTGCAAAGTCTGTAATTTTGAAGCCTTAAGCCCTCAAAATTGGGCGGCCGACATGAATGACTGACTTCGGGAAGCTAGTTGAATTGTTTCTGCGATTGTTTGCCATAATACTGCATCTGCTTGCAACAATGCAGAATCAACAACCCATCAGCTGATACATGCTAACTTTAGGCACATGCCAGTGTGTTGCCATCAAATAAACAAGGGACAAACTTTGAGCAGAACCTGAACAGAAATATGCATTTATATTGTTCCGATTTTCTGCAAACAAAATTAGGTGGACCATGGACATACCGTACACATGATAGACCAGACTGCAGTAATGATAATAAAACTGAAGCAAAAAAAGCAAACGAATTAAATGAACAAAAACAGCTTCGCCGTTTAGAAAAAAAGCAGAGTTCGTATCCCCACACCCACAGCTGTGAAGGTACACGAATAAAACAGATTACGGAGTTCACTCGAACGCAACAAACTATAGTAATTTGAACTCCCAATTCCAGGAAAAAAGGATTGTGACACGACTGTTTCCATGCTCTCGTATTCATGTACATCACCAATCAAACAAAACGGTTGCATACTTCACGCAAATAAAATACGCACACAAAATACAACACACACACACACACACACACACACACACACACACACACACACACGAAACAACGAAGATCTAAAACACATACAGATGCCGTAAACAGCAAAACGCCTACAAAAAATTAAAAATACACACAAAAAAACGACAATTTTAACTTGATTAAAATTAGTTTTTACTATCCTAAAATACTTACCTCTAGTATGTGCTAAAATCGTTTTCGATTTGCTTTTCTACCCGATTTTTTAAACCCCTTAAAAGTTTAAAACACCTGCAACACTTGCAATGCAATGAGGTTAGCCTATCTGCCACTTGGTGCGCAACAATCGTTGCCTCCAACAAGCCAGCGCCAGCCCAACAATGACACTTCGTTTTCCGGAACCCACTACTCAACTTTTCCAGGGTTCGGCGAAGCGGGGAGGCTGGGCGGGTCCTACTAGAGGTAAGTATTTTAGGATAGTAAAAACTAATTTTAATCAAGTTAAAATTGTCGTTTCTTACTATCTGTAAAATACTAACCTCTAGTATGTGCTGAATTTGTCCAATAGGCCGGTGGGACAGCACGAACCCTGCTAACTCTCGTTGCATTGCACTCCACACCAACAATACAGTACACATCACATATTAAACACTGCCAGCAACAAACCTTTACCCATCTCAGCACTTGTCTCGGGCGAGGTCCTCAGCCATGGACTGCGATCCACCACTGGTATTGCCACCGGGCAACAGTGATGACAACTGTCCATCTTTCCACTGTGTACTGTCCACTGTGTACAAGGTGCATATCCCCACAACTTCTTCACCAGGAAAAGGTTCATGTGGGCCAACCCCTCAACACTCCTCGTGTCAGGTTGGAAACTCTCCAGTATGCACTTTAACAGGAAGCCTTCCACCATTGCAACACCAAACACTGCCTTGTGACGTGTCGCTTGAACTTCACTGTCTTTGCCCACCTTCTTTCTTCCATTTAGAGAAAGTTCCAGTGGGCATGATGACACTACAACACTCCTTGTGTTGTGTCATCTCCTTTCCACTGTGTACACAAACTTCACTCACTCCCCAACAACGCTTCAAGCCGCCACTTGGGGATGCTCCAGACCACTCCCACTCGCCGTATCTGTATCACGAAGATAATGGGCGATAAAAGTGTTCTTGTTGGTCCAAGAGCTGGCAGCTACCACATCATTAAGCGGGGTGCCAGATGCGAAGGCCCAAGACGCAGCCAAAACCCTCAACGCATGGGCCCCTCACATTCGCAGGGATGTCCAGATGGTTCAGTCCGTGCTCATCCACTCGCGTGATGACCTTACAAATCCATTTCCCTATCTTCGCTGGTGACAGTAAGGGAAGGACACCTCCAGAAGCTCGATCCCATTGCAAAAACTGGAGTGAGTGTAGATCCTGCTCGTCCCGAACGTCCAGACTGCTCTGTCAAATTGGTCCTAAGAAAAGGTGGAGAGCCCGGACCGAGCCTTGGGTCCACTCCGTACCCCCTAGATCAACCACTGTCTTCAATCCCTTAATCACCAAAGGCATGGGGGCCACATCTGGTGTTTGATTCTTCACAAGGAAGTCAAGGAAGGATGGATGTTCTTGCCATCTCTCACCAGAGCAGCTTGCTCGCTCAGCCGAGCCGCTGAAGCCAGAGCCACCAAGAAAAAGGGTCCTCTGTGACAGTCGAAGGAACGGAGCTGAGCAAAGAGGTCCGTAAGGCGCCAACTCCAGACCGGCCAACTCCAAGGGCAAGCTCCATTTGGGGAACACCTGTTAGGCCTCGGTGTTGCATTCATAAACGCCCAGACCTGGCATGAAACATGTTCACTGGCCATCTCTCACCAGAGCAGCCAGCTCGCTCCGCCGAGCTGCCGAAGCCAGAGCCACCAAGAATAGGGTCTACTGCGATAGCAGGAGCAGCGAAGCCGAACAATGAGGTTCGTAAGGTGCCAATTCCAAACTAGCCAACACCAACGGTAAGTTCCATCTGGGAAACAATTGCTTGATCCTTGGTCGTGCATTCACAAAGGCCCGAACCAGCCTTGATACATGTTCACTGGTCACCAGCTTCTTCCTTCCCAATGCCGACAAGACGGAGTTGATGGCCGAACGATACCCCTTAATGGCCGTCGGGGACAAGCCTTTGACAAATCGTTCTTCCAGGAAAGACGACAAAGCGGCTTCGGTCGGGCCCGTCGGATCAATTTCCACCTTCCGGCACCAGAAAAACCAAATTTTCGACCGGGCGTCGTAGTTTTTCCTCGTCGAAGAACGCAAGCAACCCAACATCTGCTCCGAAAGGTTTTTTCAAGTGGGACGACAAAGCGGCTTCTGTAGGGTCCGTTGGATCACATCCCTTCTTCTGGCACCAGAAACGCCAAACCTTCCACCTGGCCTCACTGTTCTTCCTTGTCGAAGAATGGTGGCAACCCTACATTTCTCCGAGGCCTCAGTGGTAAAACCCTCACCTTCCAAATTCCTTACCACAGTCTCCACCCGTGAACTCGGGACAAGGGTGGGTCGCTGCACCTCAGTGCTGGGTCAGGATGGAGTCCGAGAGGAGTAGAGGAAGTGGGTCCTCCTTCGACAGTTCCACTAAGTAAGGAACCATGACGCAGCTGGTCAGAGTGGTGCCACCAAAATGTATTCTCCCGGGAACTTGCGAAGATTGTTCCAAGACGCCTGCAGAAGCGAGAACGGGGGGAAACAGGTAGCTGACAGGCCTGCTCAGTCGATGGAGAGAGCGTCCGTGGCCCACATCGTCGAGTCCGGAAACGGCGAGACAAAGTGTGGGAGTTGGCAGTTGTAGCATGCCGCAAACAGGCCCACCCAGGCTTCCCCCACGTCAATAACGAGCTCTGGCACAGGCTGCGATCGAATCCTCATTCCGTTGTGTGAGTTCTCTGACGTGACAACTCGTCTGCTAGATTATGGAGGTTCACCGCTACATGATGCAGACGCAGGTTGAGATGCAGGGCTTCGCGCAGTCGAAACAGCAGGGAGGTCTCTTCCATCATCAACCAAGAACAAGTCCCTCCTCCTATCATGACGTGAGCCACCGCCGTTGTGTTGTGCATCATAGCCATCCCCGCCTATCACCGTCTTCCCACGCAAACTCCTTCCTTGACCTGCACACTCCTTCCTTGACCTGCACCGCCAGACGTTTTGCTCGCTTCCCCAGAACCTTGATGTGTAACTGGCATTCCTCATCTGACCCCACTCCCGCTGTCATGAGACCCTCGAAGTACGCCCCCCAGCTTGTGGAGGATGCGTCCGTGAAGAGAAGTCCAAACGGCGTTGGGTCCTGAATGGGCACTCCCCGGCAGGTGTTGAAGGGATCACCCTACCACAGAACTGTAAACTGTCCAGAGAAAACACATCCCACCAGGACGACGAGGTTATCACTCATGGTTCCTGAACAAATGCATCGACCTGACCTTCCATTCCCCGAAAGGAACCAGCTCAGCGCAGGAATGGACGACACCTGTTACTGACACCAGGTCCACTGATGTAATCTCGGTGGCTAGCTGCAACCTTTCCATCCGATCCAGTAACCTCTCTACCTGTTCCTGCGATGGCCAACCCGTGAACTCGACCGTATCGAACTGAGCGCCACGGAACACGAACTGCCTGCACGGCACCACCCTGGGCAATTCAAACTGGACGCCTAGACCCAGAACCTTGAAGACACATGGCCAATTGCCACCTGAGTACTTCCTCCGACTGATGGCGGAGCAACCAAACACTGAAATAGGCATGGGCTACAATGTCCAACAATGTAGAAGCCCCCAACCCAGGCAAAGCACTTCCGTGAAGACATGAGATCCGGTTGCAATCCCAAAAGGAAGGACATGAAACTGGTACGATTGACCTCCTACAAAAAGGCGAAACAGATGCCGAATCCCCTGGTGCAACGGACCATGCATGCATGCATCCTCGAAATAGATGGCAATTGTAACAACGATTGGCTGCATCGCTTTTCTGACCGACCGAATCGTCTCCATCTTTAAAATGCTGCTTCTCCAGATGTCGGTTCAGCTTTCAGAGGCTGGAGGCTGGTAGTTCAGACACAAAAAACGGCGAATGTTCTCTGCCTACAGCGGACAGAGTGAGCACGCTGTCGGTGATGACCTCCCAGTTGTCCACATGGGGACGAAACCTTCCCCCCCCCAACCCGCTAGAGAAGTGGAGGATGGTGAGGGGGGGGGGGAAACATCCATACCGGCTCCTGGGGGGACGACCCCGAGAGGCACCCATCCACGATGTGAGAATCCACGGAAAACGTCCCCTGCCTTGAAAAGGGGGGTGACCCCTGGAACGTGCAACGTGCTGCTGTGACGTGGAGAAATCCTCGCAACGTGCGTTGTGGAAAACGCTTGCAGGCATGAACCTGAGAACGAGGGAGGATGTGTTCTCTGCTCAAACACAAAATGCCGTGCAGTGTTAGCAAATTTTTGGTCCCTTGGAAGGGAATCGACGTTCTGACGGTTTCAACCCTGGATGTAAGCCGAACACCACCATTACCTCACAGTACGGCGTATGGGCCTCAGACAAGAATGAAAAA